>SEYY01015184.1:0-25000 GCA_009176605.1 Armadillidium nasatum | reverse complement strand
TAATTAAAATCTTTTTACATTTGATTGCCTTTACATCCGATGGAGTATTTGTGGATCAGAAAAGGTTCAAATTAAATATATTTTAAAAATCGAAAACAATTGTTTTTTTTTTTTTTAAAGTACTTTTCAAAATAAATTGCAGGTTAGAAAAAAACAATTTCCAATATATTTTTAGGAAATTTTGTTTTAAAATCCAAAATTTTGTTGTTGATTTTCACACTTATGTTAAAAAAAAAAAATGGAAAGTGTTTCATAGGAATTTAAATTTAGAATAAAGCTTCATATTTAAAATTTTCAAGGCTGTAGATTCTTTCATAATAATCTAACGTAATCAAAACTGTTCGTCATAAACAAATCTTCAAATTTTTAATTTGAGTATATAAATTTGGTAAAAATCTGGTGAAATAACTTTCTTCCTCTCTGCATTAAAACATTTTTTTTTACCAACAATTAAATGTTTTGAACGAATTTTTGAAAAGATTTACACAAAGAAAGTTAAATTTCATGTACGAAAAAGTAATATGAAAATCATTTAAAAAAATAAAAATCCTTTGACGTTTGATGATAATTAAATGGTCTGGAGGAATCTTTGAAAATTCAAAAAAATTTACAAATTAGAATGCGCCCAAATTCAAAAATTTACAAATTAGAATACGCCCAAATTCAAAAATTTACAAATTAGAATACGCCCAAATTCAAAAATTTACAAATTAGAATACGCCCAAATTCAGAATTTATTGTCAAGACTAATCATAAATTACATAAACATATCTATGCAAAAGCTATTATGAAGTTATATATGCTTAATTAAAATTTTAAATTATTTCACTTTCAAAATAAATAAATAGTTAAAGAATAGAAAGGTTGAGATAAATTTTAAAAATAAAAGAATGTAAACATTATCAAGAACTAATTTTAATGTCAGAAAAATAATGTTTACAAAGACCTTTAAAATATTTTATAATGAACCGAACCTCCAGTTGAAGTCATCATAAAAAATGAAAGAAAACAAGTTTTTTCTTATTATGTGACATTGCAAAAGGCTAAGAAACTATATGATACCCACACAAAGAAGATAAAAACAAAAAAAACAACCGTTATTATTATATATATATATATATATATATATATATATATATATATATATATATATATATATATATATATATATATATATATATATATATATATATATATAATTAAAAATAAAAAAAAAAAAAAAAAAAAAAAAATAAAAAATAAAAAAATCCTACAAGTTCCACCTAACGCAAATTTCTCAGGTGAGGGCAGTCGTGGGTTACAAAGTAATTGTGATTAAATTCGGCAGGAAACAAAAGATGGGAGAGAGTTCCACAAAACAGAGGTGGCAGGAAAGGAAGGAGGCACCACAGCGGACAAGCCTGGAGTTGCCCTCCAGAAGGAAGGTATGTTTATGCGTAGACAATGCACTCCTTGTGCTATGAGGACACTGTAAAGGTGGAGGTATATGAGTGGATAGTTCCCTCGAGCATTTACCGCTGTAGTACCTATAGAAAAGAGACAAAGCACCAACGTCACGTTGCAACGATAAAGAGTCAAGTGAATTAGTAAGATCGGAACAGTTTATAAGTCTTTTATCTTTTGACTCAACCCTATCCAAAAGACGGGTGAAACCTGAACTACCTCATATATGAGAGTAGTACTACAAATAAGGGCGGATGAGATCCTTGTATAATTGGAGTAACTACGAAGAAGAAAAAAAATTATCGCAGTCTAAACAGAACTCCCAACTTCTTTGAGGCAGGCCTAGCAACCATTGTGATATGAGGTTTCCAAAACATTTTTTGTTTATGTGAAGGCTAAGGATGTTTATATTGTCAACAGGAGAGACGGGAGAACCGTCGAAAGAGATAGAAAAGTTAGGAGATGTCTTTGAGAGGGAGATTTCGAGGAGTTGAGATTTTAAAGAGTTGAATTTCACAAGGTTGAGACAACCCCACGGAGAAATTCTATCCAGATCTGCAAAAATGGAATCGGAAAGATGAAAACGAGAGGGAACTCTAGATGCAAAGGAGGGAGCAGATTTTAAATGAGTAGAAGAATGGAGGGTCGAGTCATCGGCATATGAAAAATGATGAGCAGCTGAGAAGATCATTAATGAAAAGTAGGAATAGAGTAGGAGACAGGACAGAACCCTGAGGAACACCACTATTGACAGAAAAGGAAGTAGTAGTCGCCCCATTAACAACAGCCGAAATGGAACGATTAGAAAGAAAGCTAGACATAAGTAAGCAAAGAGAAGGAGGAAACCCAAAGGAGGGGAACTTGGAAAGCAGTGACTCATGCCATACCCGGTCAAATGCCTTAGATATGTCAAGTGCCGCCACACAAGTCTCCCCGTATTACCTAAGGGCAGATGACCATAAACCTATGAGATAGGAAAGTATATCACCAGTAGACCTCGAACGTCGAAAGTTATACTAGCGTTCAGAAAGAATGGAATGAGATTCCAGATGATCCAGATAAAAGACCAACATGCACAGGAATTCTGTGCTTGAAACAGTGTAAGCCAATGAAAATGGGGAGAACAAAAGGAAAAGTGTTAAAGGATTTTACAGATAAAGGACTTGAAGAAATGAGCATGACAAATAAAGCAGGAATAAGAAAGTTGCGGAGAGAAAGAATAATAATATATGGAACTCCAAATCTTAAGAGCCCTTCTTAAAGAACAAGATATAGAACTAATGATTAGTTACTGTAATGAAAAAGAATAAACTTTGCAGTATTACTTTAATATAATAGTTAATTCAGTGATGCAAAAGTTAGGCATATAATAAAATGAGGCAAAAGATACTCTAAATTTCCTTCTACCTTCCAGAAAGATCAGTGTGTGTGTGTGTGTGTGGGTGTGTGCTTGTGCGTCTGTGCGTGTGCTTGTGCGTCTGTGCGTCTGTGCGTGTGCACGCTCGCTTATGTGGGGAACCAATATAAATATGTGACGCGTGCTTTATACATAGACAGATATATATGTATATATATATATATATATATATATATATATATATATATATATATATATATATATATATATATATATATATATATATATATATATATATATATATATATATATATATATATATATATATATATATATATATATATATATATATATATATATATATATATATAGGAAAGTATTAAAATATGAATGAAACTAAAGAAAGTTAGAAAGAATAAAATAAAGCAATGGAAATAGTTTTTCATTATCCTTTTTTTCCAAAAGAAGTGTCAGTGACGTGAGTTTGTTTTGATCCTTGGAGAAAATGATCTCATTGGGGACGTTTATTAAGTGAAGAAAGCAGGAAGAGTTGATGAGGATAAGTATTTTACTATTTTCGTAATTCATTTTTATTCTCTTGAGAAATATCAGTAAATGCCGAGGAAGGAAAAGGAAAAAACGAATTTTTTTTTATCTGTTTCTGTCAAATTTCATTTTTTTTTTTTTAAAAAAAAAAATATATATATTTTTAATTATAATTACAAGTTACTGAAGCATAACGAAATACAACGAAAAATCTTTACTGTTAAAATTTTATTAATTTGTATAAATAATGCAGAAAAATGTATATTATATATATATATATATATATATATATATATATATATATATATATATATATATATATATATATATATATATATATATATATATATATATATATATATATATATATATATATTAAAACAAAGTCGCTACTAGATGTAACATTTATTGAAGACGTTTCGAACATACGGCCTACATCATAATCAGTTCTGCTAAGTAATGAAAACAAAAAAGAATAAAAATAATAAAAAATAAGAAATAAACGTACTTTCGAGTACAAATGCTCAAAAAATTAAACATAACCCATGAAAAAAAAATCCATATGCTTAAAGAATTTTTAAACATTAAAAGTTTCCCTAACCGAGAATATACTATTTTCTTTCCTCTTTCCTCTCTAACTTGGTCTGTTCTTCTGTATGGCGACTCTCAGTGTTGTAGCATCACTTATTAGTGAAAATATAACTTGAGTATCTTTTCTCTTTCATTTTAATTATGTAAAAATAATAAATTATGTGTGAATTTGTTTTAGTTGTTGAAGTGTAATTATACGCTTATTCACGTCTTCATGATTCTATTTAAGAATTTATAAAAAACATGCAAGTATATATCGAGCATACGTGCGAGTGTGTATCTATGAAAAAGCATATGGGTATGTTTGTATGTGGGTATCATTCGCGTGTATGTATGTATGATAGTGACTGTATGTATGTGCATACACGCTTGTAAATGGATATTTGTATGGAAAAAAATATCAAGCATGTAAAAATGTTGTCGTGGGTATGTTTAAGTATAAGAACATATATATACTTAAAAGTACGTATATTTTCTGTTTATATTTATTTTTATTCTTATCTTTTTTATTTTTCATTTTTTTTCCTCATTTTTCTTTCAGAAATGATGTTCCTATGAAGGGTCGAAACGCTTCAATAAATGTTATTTATAGTACCGTCTTTAAGTTTTATTCTACGTATCAAGTTTTCAAGTATATAGTATATATATATATATATATATATATATAGATATATATATATATATATATATATATATATATATATATATATATATATATATATATATATATATATATATATATATATATATATATATATATATATATATATATATATATATATATATATATATATATATATATATTATACGTATTAAGTATTTTCAAGAAACATAGTATATATATATATATATATATATATATCATATATATATATATATATATATATATATATATATATATATATATATATATATATATATATATATATATATATATATAGGGACGTAGTTATGAAACGCTGCATAATGGAAAGCGTTCATAACGTTCAAGGTCTTTTTATGATTTAATTTCGAATACAGTTACATGTGGCGATAATAGTACAGGTATCGACCTAGAATCTTATGTTGAAAACAGTAATTTAAATGCATATGATCTTACATCCGATCTTTCAGCGTGTAATTCGTTTTATCTCAATATTGTAAGGAAAGGAACGTTAGACCTAAGGCTAACTTTCGAAGAGGCCCTAACATAGCTTACCTATGTCTTGATGTATATGGATCATCCTCAATTTATGAAGATTGACCGTATGAGAAATATAGTTTTGAATTACTAAAAAAATGAACGAAGAAAATATTTTAAATGTATTTAAAAACGAAAAAAAGATTATTAGCAGTGTTTTCATGTGATTGGCTTCGTATTGGTGAAACTAGCAAAGGAGTATATAATATAATATATGTATTAATATATAATAATATATATAATAATATATATTATCTTTAATACCGCACATCGTAATGTTAGCGAAAGACATTGTATTTCCATTTATAAGAATAAAAATAAAGTTACATATTTTATTGATTCTCTTCACTTGGAATTTGTTTCATATAATCATTATGTAAATTGCCTTTTTAAAAATAACAATGTTCATTATGTAAATTCATTGTTTTCCTGTACAGCCCTCTGACTCTAGTTTATATGGAATATGTTGTATTTATTTTATAAAATGTTTTAAATAATGTAACTTTTAAAAAGGTTATTAATATATTTAAAACTAAATATTTGTACGTAACTGATTATGTAGTTATTATTATGTAATCAACGAAATAAAATAATCATGTGTTTACTTTCTTTGATTCTGTTTGCTGTTTTAATATTACTCATTCGAATTATGTTTTTGATACGTGTGTTTCTGTGTCTGTGTGTATATGTGTATGAGTGTGTGTATGTGTGTGTGTGTGTGTGCCAGAGTACATGCGTGTTTACGTTTTTTAGTGCATAGTGCATAAAATGAAGTAAAACACTTTTAAATCAAATAAAAAAAAAGAATATAAAATAAGTAAAAATATAAAAATTAAATATAAATTATCATTTTTAAAATAAACAGAATAACAATAAAAATATTAAAAAAATCGATAAATTCAACATTTTTTTAAAAACTAAACTTACAATAAAAATAAAAATATAAAAATAAAATCGAAATAAATAAGCATATTTAAAATAAATTTAGAATAAAAATAAAAATAACAAAATAAATTTAAAATTGTTTGAAATAAAATAGAAGTAAATAAAATTTTACTGAGATAAAATAATACAAAAATAAAATTACAGAAGATGAGCTGATGTTTATACAAAGATGACTTTCATATTTAGCATAGAAATTTTCGGATCTAACATATACTCGTATCAATGTGTAACGACACTCCAAATATACACGAACGAAAATATTTTTTATAAATTGGTATCTAAAACTCTATGTCGTTTATGAAATAATAATAATAATAATAATAATAATATATAATAATAATAATAATAATAATAATAATATATATATATATATATATATATATATATATATATATATATATATATATATATATATATATATATATATATATATATATATATATATATATATACAGTGCATCAAGTATGAAAATGAAAATAATGTTATGTTATAGCTCGATTAGGAAATTGAGATAAACGCCTTATCGAGGAATGACGATACATAGCCAAATACTGATAAAATGATCATTATACGATCTAGGATATTGCGTAGCACGTATTCGCGCAGCCCGAATTTATGCACTCTCCGAGGGTACGCCACAGCTGCATTTACGCACACCGTGGGTGTGCCGCCGGATCCTCGCATCTCCGAGGCTGAAATCCCTCCAACGAGGATACGTCATTTAGACTTATTATGGATCCTTAATCTGGAATCCAACTTGGAATCAGCACCATGTGATTATGAATCCGACGGGGGACCCTAATTTTTCAAAATAGGCTCAGGTAAGAGTATAGAATGAGTCTAGTCTATTTAGTACCCTTCCTCTAGGATGTCCCAACAAATACCTTCAAGATTTTGTAGCAACGCATCCTCAGGATCCTCAACTTAACAATAAGCTCTGGAAAGACTATGGAATGAGGCTAACTCCATTAATGACCGTCCCTCCAGGAAGTCACTCAAAATTCGGTCAGGAAAGAATGGGGCTAGCCCATTTATAACTGTTCGTCCAGGATGACGCTCAAAATACCTTAAGGAAAGAGTGTGGTTACGTACCCTCTTTTCGGAGAGTTCCTTACCCCCCAAAAATAGGCTAAAAAAAGAACGTAACAAATTTTTGGGGGGGGAAGGGCCAGTTTTCCTCTGGAGGTATTTTTACTCTCTTTTCCCCTCGGTTCCAAAAAAGGCTCAGGATATATATATATATATATATATATATATATATATCCGTATATATATATATATATATATATATAATATATATATATATATATATATGCATCCGCATCCGCATATCCGCATATTATATATCCGCATATATATATATATTATATATATATATATAAATAAACACATGAGCAACCAATCCCTCACCTGCAGAATGAGAGCGTATTCTCATCCGCAACTGTCGTTTTAAAATGTTTTAACAACAACATATTATTATCATGATGTGATTGTTCATAAGAGTTTATGAAATATTTAAAGTAAAAGTTATTCTTGAATGAAAATGTTTTCACGTCTTAAAAAAATTTCTCAATAACTGCTTTTTAAAAATAAAATTTAACTTCTATATAGTAAATTTATAAATATATAATTTAAAGTATATATTTAATGTTGCATTATTGAACTATTTAAATTAACGTTAAAATCATGGTAAAAACATTTTATTGTTTGAAATTCACTTCAAAAAAAAGCCACATACACTTACACATATATATATATATATATATATATATATATATATATATATATATATATATATATATATATATATATATATATATATATATATATATATATATATATATATATATATATATATATATATATATATATATATATATATATATATATATATATATATATATATATATATATCCAAGTTACTTAAACTTACATATACAAACATGAAAAATTACATTTGTTCCTTTTCTGTTTAAACATAAATTAGCAAAGCAAATAATAAATATTTTTACATTATGAAAAACGAAATGCAGAATAAAAACCCATTTAGATACTCTTAAAATCATCTTTTCTGTCAGAATAAACTATTAAAGCGGAGAATGCTTCAGTTTCCCCTTAAAGAGGGGAAAGGAGTTGAGGTATTCAACCGGTTGAAGAGGTTTAATTTTTTTTTTTTTTTTTTTTTTAATCTTTTTTTTTTTTTCTTTTTTAAATAAATGTTTTTATCATAAGAATAAACTACAATGCATTTACAAACTGAAACTCTTCAGTTTTAAAAATGAACACACTGTAATTTATATCTTCCTAAGATTCTATATAAAAAACTTTAGTAAATTAGGTATGCGTTCCACGATCAAGATTCTTTAAAGATCTTGAAGATTCTTAAAGCGAAGTGTTCTACGACTCCCGCTGCAGCGGAATTTAAAGATATAAATTTCAATATTTACTTTTTGCTGCCGCAATCATGAATAGTTCACGTGATATTAACTAACAAACGTGGAGGAGTTAGTCCAAGACCTTCATTTAAAATAAAATATCTTTTGTAAACATTTTCAAATAGATTTGTATACAAATAATTACGAATAATTATTTAAGCATTCTCGGATCATTAATCTGTTTAAATGAGGCAAATTAATTATTTTCAGATTTTCGGAATTTTATAGATTCCAATGCTTTTTATTGTTTTTTAATCATGGCTGCAGGAAAAGGTTTATTTTTTTTTTAAATTTTTATTCTTAAAAATGGTCTATGATATTAATTAAATTAAAAGTAATTGATTAAATTAATTAAATGACCGATTTAATTAGATTTTGATATATATTTTGGTCTGTATTTAGATCAGCTGACACTTGCTACAGAGAAGTGTTACACGAAATTCAAAATTGTCTGAAAGATTTTTTTACAACTGACTTAAAAGTGACCTCACTTCAGATTTCATGGAACACATCATAAGTCTCCACATCTACAACGTCATTTCCAGATTGTTATCAATCTCTGCTAATGATGTCAGAATTTCAGTTTCTTAAACTTTTCTTTTCAGAACTTGTGTATTTATAGTTTTACAATTTATGCGAAGATTCTGAACAACCAAATACGTAAATACGAAAAAGGGGTTGATGAGGGCACCATTGTATTTTACCTGCCTTCAGAAGAATATATTTTCCTTCCATTAAATGTAATTAGGTGGAGTTACAGAATGGGGGAGAAGTTCCAAGGGGAGAGGGGGGTGGAGCGAAGAGTAGAGCAACCCAATCAAGATGGCAACTCCACCAGCAAAAAGTAAACTTACAGGCAACTGGATATTGTTGCGATTTACTCTTAAGATATTCTTGAAATACTTGAACTTCGAAACTTTTTTTCAAAGTTTAATGTAAACTTTTACTTAAAAAAAAAAAAAAAACTTTTAGCGTTAAAGTATATAAAATTTTTGTATAATCATAAGAAAAAATCAATAATTCCAATATTTACCGAAATAACTATATGATTTAAATCAGGCAGGTATAATACATTTGCTCTAATGGGGTTTTACAGTTGCTTCCTTCGAGTTATCTTTAATTCTAAACATGATTTGTCGTTTAATAAAATAATATAAAAATATATAATAATAATAATAATATATATATATATATATATATATATATATATATATATATATATATATATATATATATATATATATATATATATATATATATATATATATATATATATATATATATATATATATATATATATATATATATATATATATATGAATAAAAAGTGCTGAATTCTAAATCCTATTGAAATAGACAATAGCTTTGAAATAATTGTGATAGTTTTCACTCGTAGTGAATAACATTTAAAGAACAAAAAGGGTTTATTATAAACTTGAAAAAGAAAAGATCTTTAAAAATAAAAGCAGCTTTTAATGAACGAATCTGATGAATTTATACAAAGAAAATTCTAATTTGAGCTCGCTTTGTAAATGATATTTTCAATGTAAAATCTACAATAGAGTTTTTTTTAAAAATAATATTTATTAATATTAATAATAATAATAAAAAAAAAAAAAAAAAAAAAAAAAAAAAAAAAAAAAAAAAAAAAAAAAAATATATATATATATATATATATATATATATATATATATATATATATATATATATATATATATATATATATATATATATATATATATATATATATATAATATTACGTATAATTTTAATTCCAGAAATAGCGTTTATTTATGATGATTTGAATGAAAATATTTTCAAGTTTGTCTTTATTTTATTTTTATTTTTTCCCCCTTTTTTTTTTTTTTTTTTTTTTTTTTTTTTTTTTTTTTTTTTTTTTTTTTTTTTTTTTTTTTTTTTTTTTTTTTTTGAACCTTTGAGCTATTTAATGGAAAAATAGTTTTTTTGGTTTCAACAAATAAGTATAATAAAAAATAATAATAATAATAACTACGCAAAATCACTTACCATTGATGTTAAATCTATTTCTATTAATATTTAAAGTTATTATTAATTATTATTATTATTATTATTATTATTATTTTATTATTATTATTATTATTATTATTATTATTATAAGGATTAGTAACAAATTTTTAATACTTTTTAAAATTTAATTTCGTTAGAAAAAATTTCGAATTTTTCATAAATAAGATGAATAGTTGGTAATCTCCAATTTAATCTAGCAACTTTCTCAGAATCTCTTCTTCAAGACCTTCCTTTTATAAACAAGAATCTCTAATTGAAATTCGTCGTTCGTTCGTTCGTTCGCTCATAAATGAACAACATCTAGTATCATTCATGTCTTCTGATTAAAAAATTCTCTTTCATTATTTATATTTTTCCAAGAATTAATGAAAAGGCACAGCACTCTCCTATATACAAGGGCGAGCGCGCGCACAAGCACACACGCTCTCTCTCTCTATTATATATATATATATATATATATATATATATATATATATATATATATATATATATATATATATATATATATATATATATATATATATATATATATATATATATATATATACTCATGTGCAAATTAGTTGAAACAAATAATGAATTTATTGGTTTATTGTACAAAATTCACATATACATTACATTAGTAGCGGATATGATCTCTATTTTTAAGCAGCATTTGAACACGGTTTGACATGGAGTCTACTATTTCGAAGAGTCACTGTTGATTTTCGGATCCCTCTACCACACTTGATTCAGCGCCTGAATGAGCTTCTCCATAATAGTACAGTCTACTACACGTAGGTGACATTTTGCCTACAGCCTAAAAATTTTCTATGGGATTTACCTCCGGTGAATTCCCTAGCCAATCAAGTACCTGTATTTGCTGCTCTGTCATGAATTTCTTCGCCACTTTCGATGTGTGATAAGGGCTAGTTCCTGATGTAATATCGCAAAACCGTCAGGATACCTCTTTTCCAGCTCTGGATTTATTCTCTGTTGTAGAACCTCAATATTTTGTGGCGAGCGCATCATTCCTTCTATTGTCTGCAGGCTTCCAACACCATAATAACTGAAGAATCCCCAAAACATCTTTTGTAGTTTTCTTTCTTCAACTTGATGACACGGCTGACAGTTGCTAAACTTACACCAACCACTGACGAAATTTCTCGATACGTCTTATCTGTGAGTTCGTGCAGAGTTACGATCTTCGTACGATTCATAGGTGTCACATCCATCTCGAACGGCGGTCGAATCACATCCGGTCAGGTTTCTAAAATCTGATGAAATCGGTCGGACAGGATTGTAAGATCTGATGAAATACAGTAGTTGCAGACGTAACGATTGCGTCAGCCAACATTAAAAATGTTTAAATTGACTTTTCGTGTTTGCTTTGAGTACAGGATTACGAGTAATATAGAAAACATACTTTGTTTTAATTAATTTGCACAAGGGATATATATATATATATATATATATATATATATATATATATATATATATATATATATATATATATATATATATATATATATATATATATATATATATATATATATATATATATATATATATTAAAAATTTCCCAATTTTTGGATTTTCTTACTCAAAAATTACTCAATACTGAACTCCCCGTCCCACTTCTCAAATAATTTCAATAAATTAATCGAGATCTGTATGAGGCAAAACGTTTTCACCTTCAGTAATAAATATTACCGACAAATTTTCGGTACTGGCATGGGAAACAGCCTTAAACCAGTAGTTGCAAACTTGTATATGGAATTCTATGAAACAAGACTTATAACCACACTCCCTTTATATAACGATATCCATTTTTGGTTTCGTTACGTTGATGACATTATGGCCATAATTCCAAATGATTTTCCCGTACAGCAATTTTTAAAGCAAATTAATAATTTAGTCGGTTCCATCAAATTCACGTATGAGACTCAAAATAATAACAACATTCCGTTCTTGGACCTCCTTATATGTCAAAATGATACCAATCTTTCCTTCAAAATCTATAGAAAACCCACTTCTTGTATCAACTCCTGCACGCTTTTTCCGATATCCCAATTACATAAAACAAAACATCATTTTCAATACCTTTTTCCTGTCTCTAAGATTTACCAATCCCATGTTTTTAAGATGAAGAAATTACTTTTATATATCACCAGTTTCTCTCCCTAAGATATATACATTGTTTCATCTCTAAGCAACATCATAAGGCATTATCACATTTTTACCATAACAATAATTCAGAACCTCGCTCCCATCCTTCTAATAAACTTATATTACCCTATGCAGAATCCCTTGCCTCTTTGCAGTTTTCTTTGAATTCTTTATATAATCATCTTGTTTTTACCTTTCCCGACAAGTTGGCTTGTTCTGTAATTTCTAATTCCACCTCTCAAATAGAAAAATCGGGTTAGTTTACAGGGTTTCCCTGCGATACTTGTCAAGAGGCCTACTTCGGTGAAACCATAAAAACTTTGAATACCCGCATTGAACAACATGAGGCTGACATCAGGAGATATAACCATAGCAACGCCATATTCCTTCATATTACTCAACAACATGTAAGAACTGAAATAACACTAAATTTATTTTTTCATCCAATTCAAAAAGACCGCAATCGGCTTGTGGTGTCTTTCTGTGTAAATTATACTAAAAACTTTAATCTTTCAACATCTTTTTTTGAAATTGATAACGTAGTCGGTAATTTTTTGAAATCTATTTTTAAAAAATATCTTCTTACGCCAGCCACCTTTAGCTAGTGTGTTTTTAGTATATTCTGAAAACCCACCTTTTATCGTACTTTCCACGTGTTAAATAGTCCCCACTCTCTTATTTCTTCTCATTAGTGTCTCAGTTTCCGATGAGGGAATAATAAATTTAATTCCGAGACGTTAGACAGTTATTCTTCTTAATCTTCACCTTTTTTATGTTGTTTTAACATGTTTTAGTGTTTTACTTACTGTTTTAATTTATTGGTTTTAAAAATTAAAAAATTATTTATAATTAGAACACGAGTTGTGTTCTAATTATATATATCTATAACATCTGCATCCACAGTTCATGATTTTGTAATATCCGCAATTATTAAATGCGGATGTATAAAATTTTTGACATTTTTAATCTGTTGTCTAATGTTTGATTAATTATTTTGAAAGCATGAAGAAGAAAATTATTTTTCAATATATATATATATATATATATATATATATATATATATATATATATATATATATATATATATATATATATATATATATATATATATATATATATATATATATATATATATAATCTTTTCCTCCTCCTATTCTCTCTCATGGTTCTGTTGCTAACACTCCAACTGGAAAGGCTAAACTCTTCGGCCTCCATTTATCTTCTAATTCAACCCTGAACGACTCCGGCAATCCTCCTCCTACTTCTTCTATTCTCAAATGTTCCACTTCTCAGATGTTCCATGCCTTTCTTTACCTCTGATTATATTTGATCAGGTGCATGGCCTTCTGAAATCTATGAACGTTAGGAAGGCAAGTGGCCAGTATGGTATTCCTTCCCGAGTTTTAAGGGAGTGTGTTTCTGGACTGGATCCGTCCCTCGTTTAACTGTTCTCTCTAGGCCTCATTACTAGTACTTTCCCTCCATTGTTGGAAGCGCGCATTAGTCCAACCTATTCCGAAAAAAAGGTAGTCCCTCTGATCCTTCAAACTATATGAAATACTATAGATTGATAGCATAGCTAGTTAAAGCAATGGAAAGTTAGTCACGCGGTATTTGGTACGCATGATGCAGCGTTGCAATGTGTAATTAAATTATTACTCGTGTGTGTGAGTATGCGAGAAAAATAGAAAGGCATTTTTAGCACTGATTATTTTCTACGATACGCCGGCAAAAAAAACATTTTTTGCCACTCTATATAGGAAGGAATAAGAGGTTCCCCCCCCCATCAGTGTATCGTCCTATAGCTCTTACTTGTATTTTGTGTAAGATCTTTAAAACCCTTCTCAACTCTCATTTCTTATATCGTCTGAAATCCCATTCCTTCTTTCTGATCATCAGCATGGCTTTCGACGTTCGAGGTCTACTGGTGATATACTATCCTGTCTCATAGGTTTATGGTCTCCTGCCCTTAGGGACCATGGAAAACTGTGGTGGAGCTTGATACATCTAAGGTATTTGACCGGGTATGGCATGCCTCACTGCTTTCCAAGCTCTTCTCCTTTGGGTTTGCTCCTTCTCTTTGCTTACTTATGTCTAACTTTATCACTTTCATATTCTCTTCTTCATTTCCTGTCAATAGTGGTGTTCCTCAGGGTTTTCGTCTTCTACTCTATTTCTACTTTTCATTAATGATCTTCTCAGCTCACCTAACCCAATTCCTTCATATGCCGATGACTCGACCCTCCATTCTTCCACTCATTTCAAATTGCTCACTCTTTTGCATCTAGAATTGCCTCACGTTTTCATTTTTAGGATTACATTCTTGCTAATCTGAATAAAATTTCCCAGTGGAATAGTCTCAACCTTATGAAATTCAACTCTTAAAAACTTAACTTTTTGAATTCTCCTCTCAAAGACCTCTTAACCTTTTCATTTCTTTCGATGGTTCTCTAGTCTCTCCTCTGTTGACAGTATAAACATCCTTCGTCTTCACATAAACAAAAAAATGTCTTGAAAATCTCACATCACAATGGTTGTTAGGGTTGCTTCTAAGAAGCTGGTAATTCTTTTTAGGCTGCGAGAATTTTTTACTTCTTCACAGTTACTCCCTC
Organism: Armadillidium nasatum; assembly: GCA_009176605.1. Taxonomy (NCBI): domain Eukaryota; kingdom Metazoa; phylum Arthropoda; class Malacostraca; order Isopoda; family Armadillidiidae; genus Armadillidium; species Armadillidium nasatum. The sequence goes on along the minus strand of SEYY01015184.1, from coordinate 9,693 downwards.
CAATTATACAAGGGCCTCATCCGCCCTTGTATGGAGAACTGCTCTCATATCTGGGGTGGCTCAGGTTTCACCCATCTTTTGAATAAGTTTGAGCCAAAGACTAAATAGAGTTCTAAATTGTTCAGCTCTTTCTAATTAATTTGACCCATTATCTTTGCGACGTGACCTTGGTGCCTTGTCTCTATTCTTTAGATACTACAGCGGCAAATGCTTGAGAGAACTGTCCACTCCTATACCTAGTCTTTACGACGGCCTCGTAGCACAAGGGGTGCATTGTCTGTCCATAAGTTTTGTGTGGACATAGTCATCTCCAGGCTTGTCAGTTGTGATTCCTCCTTTCCAGCCACTTCTGTTTTGTGGAATTCTTTCACATTTTTGTTTCCTTTCAAATTTAATCTCAATTACTTTAAAGCTCAGTTTTGTGCTCACCTACAAAATTTACATTAGGTTGCACTTGTAGGGTTTTTCATATTCTCTTATTGATCTAACTCCTCCTCCTTGAATAGGGCTCTGCCCGTAAGCGGTGGTGATATATATATATATATATATATATATATATATATATATATATATATATATATATATATAATATATATATATATATATATATGAACCTATAGCCTTTATATATATTAACGTAAACATCCGCATCCGCGGAGTCCCGACTACTCAGTAATATCTGCAGAAGCTACTGCAATTCTGACTCGACAGGTGTGTCATAAATGAGGTTCCTCATGTATCTCCAATAAAAGAAATCAAGATAATTCTTATCTATGGACCCCGCAAGACAGGACCCAGGACCATCAATTTGGAAATTAGAATATCCAGGTAATTTCATACGTCAAAATGAAAGTATGCTGGAGCCACATTCGTCTGCGAATAGCTATGGGTACATCCTCTAATAATCAAGGAAGTACTTCCTGAATAAATATGCATTTCCAGTGAGAAGTGCTGGCAAAATGTATGGTCTAATAATGTGATTATTTACAATAGTAGCCCAAACATTCACACCGTAGAGTTGTTGATATCTATGTTGATGCATAACATGTAGGTTGTTTACATGCCATTCGTGATTGTTATTCAAACTGAGCACAACATCACGCCTGAAATACTGCTCATCTTCTGAAAGAACGGCTCCTGCCTTCAGCGGTGCTGCTAACTGGTCTGACTTGCGGTTGTACGTCTCTAATTTCCCATAAAATAATTACTGTTTCCTCGGAGTGCGCTGAGTGCATTACCGAGATAATTCTCTCTAGCATGAAAGCGTACATTTGATTTTTCTTCCTTCAACTAAACCTAACATACCTTTGTTCAACTCTGATTGTTTTCGTACTATTTATTCGCCGAAAGGATGATGCCTTCAGGAATTACTGTCTTCTTCAAACTCCAGAAACTCGTTCAACTTATATTTCACCTACCGAATCCAGCAACAATCTATTATCAGTAACATTAAAAACGCTTTTCTCAATAGGAAATGCAAATTTATTTTTCTGGTTCCTCTCACTTATGCTCTTTCTGGCATTTTGCTTAATATCAAATCAAACTTTATTCTTCCCCTTTCTTCTCTCTGGAAGCTTTTGTAAACAAACACCGTTCATCCTTAAACAAAGTAAAAATAGTATTCCTTAAGGGATCTGTCCTATATCAAACTTTTTCTAATTTTCATTAATGACATTCTATTACTTCATATCATCTACCAACTACTTTAACTTTCCTTACTCCTTTCGTTTTGAAAAAAAGTTTCATCCAACAGAAATTAATTTACAGAAGGAAGGTAGCCTTGGAGCAACTAACCTCGGAAAGAATTTATTTATTTATTTTATTCTTTAACATTAGGGAAAGAGAAAGCATGGTTGTTTTCATTTTCTCAAAAACTCAATTTCTTCATCTTTCTACTCGAAAGAAAAAATAATCAACACAACTATGACATCTCCTTCGGAAACACTTAACTCAATCCTTCATCTGTTCTAAATAATCTTGCCGTTTCTTTTCCCCGTGATCTTTCTTGGAAGTGGCGCACATTACTTTTCTTACTAAACAAGCTTCTAAGAAGCTAGGTGTTCTGGGCACGTTCGTAAGTTTTTAACGCCATCACAGTTGCTTACCTTTTATAGGTGTGTTGTTTGCCCCTGTACGGGGGTACGACACACATCTGGGGGAGTTCCACTCATACATCTCTGCTTGAAAAGGTGGAGTCTAGGGCTTTTATTCTTACTGTTTTGCTCTTACTAACTCTATGCAGCAGCCTCTTTCTGCCCGACGAAATGTTCTGTCACATTCTGTATTATCATTATAACAAAAGGACACTGATCTTCTAAACTCTCCATGGTTATACTTCCTCCGTTGAAAAGAGCTCGTTGCTACACGCCTTTTCCCACACTTTCATACTTTTTCTGTCCAACTCTCTGACCCCAGACTTAACCGCTATGCCCAATGTTATGCCCAATGTAATATGAACTCTACTGGTGAAATCTGGAACATACTCCCTTTATCTGTTTTCCCAACTTCCACTGCCTTGCACACCTTCAAACGCCGAGGTGTTTCATAGTTGCATACAACACCCCTATAGAGAGCTTGCAAGCAACTGGTGTGGCGTAAAGGTATTATGAAGGTGCCTCAGAAACACCCATTAATGAGGTCGTTAATGAAAAGTAAAAAAAAAAAAAAAAAAAAAAAAAAAAAAAAAAAAAAAAAAAAAAAAAAAAAAAAAAAAATTATATATATATATATAATATATATATATATATATATATATATATATATATATATATATATATATATATATATATATATATTATATATATATATATATATATATATTTAACAATATATTTAAATTTATTATTTCTTTACAATATAAAAAATAATAAAAATTTCCTTTTAAAATAAAAAAAGTATAATATATATATATATATATATATATATATATATAATATATATATATATATATATATATATATATATATAATATATATATATATATATATATATATATATATATATATATATATATTATGAGTACAGGGCTCTATATTTAGTGCAAGTACAGAATGTATGTACTTAGGTATAAGAATATTTCGAATTTACTTTATTAAAAACCCTCGTCATTAACATGAAAAATTATATTATTGATACCATTCCTAATTCTGTATCATTGTAAATATGGAAAATAGTGAATATTTACAAGAGGAATAGAAGCATAGAGGATAAAAACGCTGTACAAAAAATGATAAAAATGGTTCGAAAGAGGTGATAAAAGGTACAAAATTAAATAATTTAAATAAAATACTGTAAGTATGAGTTGGAAATTGAATCAAGAGAAATATATTAAATTAATTAATGAAAGTATATGAAAAGTAAGACACTTAAATCCAGACAAGCTTAAAGAAGGTATTAGAGATTATAGAAAGGGTACAGAGAAAGAGAAAATTAAATATCTTACTTATTGAGCTCAGTAATAATAATAATAATAATAATAATAATAATAATAAGGCAAGATTCATCCAAATTGAAGAACTTTATGAAAAATATTTGATATGAGGATCAGATCTCCATTTAATTATTTTTTTTTTATAGGATAAATGATATTTTTAAAGGAATTTTGCTATTGAAATTTAACTTGTATTTAAAAGTACTTGAAAAGAATTGATTTTTTCATGTAATTTACGCTCAAGTACTAATAGATTACTATTATTTCTGAAACATCAAGTACAAGTACTCAAGGATTTGTACTTATAAGTACTAGTATACTTGAACCGGATATATATATATATATATATATATATATATATATATATATATATATATATATATATATATATATATATATATATATATATATATATATATATATATATATATATATTCTCTGGTGGGCAAAGGACGAAAGTATTTTAATTTACAGCGGAGTTGGAAAATTAAGAGATCCTGGTCGTTAAAGGCCGACATGTTCAGATAAAGAGCCTTTGAAAGTGTGCAAGTCAAAGGAAGTTGGGAAATCAAATAAAGTTATGTTTCAGTCTTTACCAGTAGAGTACATGAAGACTGAGCATAGCGGTTAAGTCTGAGGTCAAAGAATTAGACAGAGAAAGGATAAGAGCAAGAGCTCTTCTCATTGGAGGAAGAATGCGACGGAGATTTCAGAACAGCAATGTCCGTTGATAGCGATAGTATAGAGAGAGTGACGCAAAATCGACGGACAGAAAAGCCCTAGACTCCACCTTTTCAAGGAGAGCTGTATGAGGCGTGTACTACTCCATACCGGGGCAAACAACACCCCTATAAGGAGCAAGCAACTGAGGTGGTTTGAATTACAAAAGAACCTCAGAACACGAAACCTCATAGAAGCTTGTTTAGAAATATATATATATATATATATATATATATATATATATATATATATATATATATATATATATATATATATATATATATATATATATATATATATATATATATATATATATATACAAAGGTAACTTTCCCACATAGAGATTTTAGTTCTTTATAGAAAGAAAAATCAGAGAGCTAAGAAGAGATTCCTAGCATTGCAAGTTGAGGAAGGAAGGAAAAAATAACTTTTTTACGGGTAATAATCTGGACGATTGCATTGTATGATAAAAAATTCCTGAATAAATCTCAAAATTTACTTTAAAAAAAAAAAAAAAAAAAGGATATTTTCTGAAAAATGAGAACTAAAATTTTACTGCACTAATAACTCATTTTATATTTTTATATTTTGAATAATTTATTATTTTATTTTTTAAGAATACATAATTTTAAATGCATAAAAATGATTCTTTGACTCCTTTAAGACCTTATAGCCATGAATTTTATTTCTGATGTAGACATATTTTTACTATAAACTTTTTTTTCCTTTTTGCTAAATGAAGGCAAAACAACAGCAACTGCTCTGAAACCATACTTGACGAATGAGAAAAATGGGAAACGAACCAATATATTATATGCAACTAAGTCTTTAATTTAAAAATGCCTACACATTTTATCATTCACAAAGTATATGATAAATATATAATTACTCACCTTGAATTGTTAGTCATAAGACAGGTCTCATCTATCGAGAAAATCGTCGCTTCTCAACCTGATTACTATTTCTGACAAAATGGGATAAATTGAAGACAAAACACACCTTACATCGTATTCAGGTTTCAGAAAACTTTTTCGTTTTAGGCTTTTGCTAAGTTAATTGTTTAAAATTCTTTTTCATTAAAGTAGATGCTAGGAAAAGAAGAACTTTTATCACGGTCTTTCTAATTGCCACAGGAGAGTTGTATTAAAATGTTAATTAGATAGACTATTTTATTTATTCAAATTATATTCTACTGATTTTATTGACTTCCTTCTCGACGATATATATATATATATATATATATATATATATATATATATATATATATATATATATATATATATATATTATATATATATATATATATATATATGCTGAGCGCATAATCGAGTTTTTCAAAAGCTCAAACTTTTGACTCTAACTTAGATGATTCTGGAGATATTCATCCTTCAACCCCTTCAACTCATTTATGCCTAATATTGTAATTTCTTCTAAATATGTCATTTCTGCTTTCTCTGAGCTTAATACTAAGAGGGCGTATGGTCCTGATGGTATTCCTCCTGCGGTTCTCAAAACTTGTGCTTCTGAGCTTGCATCCTGCCTTGGTAAACTATTTCGTCTCTGTCTCTCCACTTCGACCTTCCCTTCTTGCTGGAAACGTGTGTTCATTCAACCTGTACCTCTCTCAACCCTCTAACTGTCGTCCAATTTCTTTAACCTCCATTCTTTCTAAAGTTTTCGAATTTTTCCTAACAAGAATATTTAAAAGCACCTTAATTCTTCAAATTTGACCGCCAGGATGGCTTTCGTAAAGAACTCTCTACTGTTTATCTTCTTTCCCTTCTTTCTAACCCTTGGCCCTCTGCTCTTCGGGATTTCGGTGAATCTTTAGCTGTGGCACTACACATATCGAAAGATTTCCACAGAGTCTGGCAGAAAGCTTTGATTTTCAAACTTCACTTTTTCGGAATCTATCCTCTCTGTGACCTTTCTGATTTCCTTTCCTGTCGTTCTATAGCAGCCGCTGTAGACGTCCACCGTTCTTCCTTTAAATCTATAAATAGTGGTGTTTCTCAAGAATCTGTCCTATTCCCCAACTTTTTCTAATTTTCATCAATGACCTTCTGTCTGTTACTTAGTCTTTTTATCCACTTCTATGCCGATGACTCCACCCTTCATTACTTCTTTCAATTTGAAAGACAGCAGTTAATTATTGCAAGAAGGGTGGCCTTGGCGTAACTGACCTCTGATCTTTCTCGTATTTCAAATTAAAATAAGAGAAAACATGGTCATTTTCAATGCCTCAAAAACTAAATTCCTCCATCTTTCTACTCGACACAACTTTCCTAACAACTATGACATCATCTTCGAAAACACACGACTCAAATCTTAATCTGTTCTCAATACTCTCGGTGTTTCTTTTTCTCGTGATCTTTCTTGGAAGGATCACATTATTTCTTGTTCTAAATAAGCTACTGAGAGGTTGGATGTTCTGAGGCGCTTTCATGATTTCCTTACGCCACCCCAGTTGCTTGCTCTTTAAAGGGTGTTGTATGGAATACGCCTCACACCTGGGGTGGTTCCACACATATAGCTTCTATCGAAAAGGTGCAGTCTATGGATTTTCCTCTTATAAACTCTTTTGCTCTTACTAACTCTCTCCAATCTCTTTTTACCCGTCGAATTGTTGTGTCACTCTCTCTTTACTATCGCTATTACAACTAACACTGCTCTTCTGAACTCTCACGTAACATATTTCCTCCATTGAGAAGGACTCGTGCGACACGACTTTCTACACAGTTTCATCCTTTCTCTGTCCAACTCTGCGACCCCAGACTTAACCGCTATGTTCAATCACAATCTAAATAAAGAGTCTACGCAAACGTGCATATTTCATTTATAAAACACTTTCGTTACGTTCATTGAAGTGTCTACTTGCTGCGGATTTTTCTGGAACTAAAATGGTCTATGAAAATGAAACCTAGGACCCCCTATATTAGATTCTTTCCGAGTTATGTTTCAAATACGGGTTTTATTTTTACATAAAATTATTTTTTTTTCACTAAATTCATTCGCTTATTCTAGATTTAATGTTTTTATTAATTATATTAAGATTTAATAATGATTGGAGTGTAAAAACAGTTCAAAATGCTAGCCAGTGCCAAAGCTGTCCCATTCAATCAGGAAAATGTTAAAAATAACCATTAAATGACCATTTTTTTCTTTCTAAAATATCTTAATACATTTATTTGTGACTTGAACATCAATAATTGTATTGTATTTACTAAATTTATGATAATATCCTCAAATTAGAAGACAATTTTGATATTGCCTAGACCTAATTCTCTTACATATGCGCCCCTTAGACATATTAGACAGATGAAATAGTAATTTTTTATTTTAGGAAAATATAGTTCCATGTGTTCCTTGTCATTATCAGTTTAAAAATTTTACTATTTCAGCTGCCATAAATTTCAAAATCATCTTTGAAATTTGATTGTAATGTGTTTCTAAGAGAGTCTAATTACTTGTTAAATATTACCCCCTTATTAATATAATATATATATATATATATATATATATATATATATATTATAATATATATATATATATATATATATATATATATAATATATATATAAACTGAAGTTTGTGCATAGGTATGAGTACAGAATAGATAATGTTTGAGCACTTTACATAAATAAAGATCTTGATATTTAGAGTACATTCAATAAGGACAGTAAGTGGCTACATGGCCTATCAATGACTTTCTAAATCCCAGCTCATTGCTCTAGACATTTGAGTGGTTATGAATTACTTTCTGTGCATATTAATAATTATTAATATTATGTCAATATTGATATCATCATTGATCTTCATACATACATATAAAAAAAAAAAGGTGACCTTGATGTGTAATAATAAAGTAATTTATTAATAGTGAAAACTAAAAATTCCAATGTTTACCTACTTTTATTAAAGTTTTTGATAATTGTTTAGTTCATGTTAGGAAATGATTTTTTTAAAACTATAACAGCTGTGAATTCAAATTAAACATATATCAATTAAAAGGTCCTAATAAAGCCTAGTAGACCTCCAAAAAATAAATATGGTAATTATTTGATCTTGTACAATCTCTCTTTTGTTTTTACTATATTGAAAATAATAAGGACAAAATATGCTAATATGCAAGTAATATAAATACATAATAAAAATGTTACCATATTTGTCCTTCAGCTGTTTATTTTCTGAAATGGACAGTAATACAAGATTGTCAGTATATAAAAAAGAATGGAAGTAGGCAATGCGATGATACCATATATATATATATATATATATATATATATATATATATATATATATATATATATATATATATATATATATATATATATATATATATATATATATATATATATATATATATATTATATGTTATATATATGAGCATGTTGATTTTTAAGCTATTATCATTTTTTTTTACGTGCTGAAAGAGCAACATATGCTAGGTTAGGCCTCTTAGATGAATGTAGGCATAATTTTTATAGGTTAGGACCTCATTGCTGGCAATAGGCATACTTTTTACGATTCAAGTCAAGGTTAGGTTAAGAACTAATTTGTTATATTTTAAAACATTTTAAGATATAATATACTAGTTCAGCTATAGTTATCTATCTATTTTCTATTTTATTTTCAAATATAGAAAATGGAAATGTAGACGTTGTTAAATACAGATTTGAAAATAGAAATAAAGAACAGTTAAAGGACAGTAATTTCGTATTCACAACAAAAAGTTTTATTAAATTTTTTCCTTTTTTATTTTTTATGACTTTTTTGTAAAGTAAAAGTGTTTTTAGAATGCATCTCTCATATTTTGACTTTATTATTCCAATATACTGAAAATATAGAGATTGTGTGGATCAAATTATTACCATAAAATAAATAAAAAAAATATGACCAACAATATTGATGAAGAATTTTTTTGTATTGCCCTACCATTAACAGGTCAAGGTACAGGGGACAATACCTTCCCTAAATATACATTTGTATGCCATGCATTTATGTCTACTTGATTTTTGTTTCTCATTATGACCTTAATTGATCTGCATTCAATTTGTGTTCACAGATGTTATTGTTTAAAAATATTCATTTCCTACCATGAACTAAGAATTACATTCTTTTATTATTTAGAAAATTCCAGTAAATATTTCTTGAAATGAATGAAATTCCACAGTTTTCTGTGTCCTTGTGAGTTTCATATTCCTGTCAATTTGTTCTATATAATCTGTCCAAATTGCTGGAAGAAGGACAAAAGTAAATAGAAATATTTGGCATTGAAAATGACTTATTGATGGCAATTTATCAATTTAATATCACTTAATATTGATTTAAAGATTTTGTTTAAAAAATTTTTAAAAGGTTATTACTGGATTACATGCATGACAGAGGAACATATTGTCAAACATGCAGCGTTCAAATTATATTACCCAACTTGCACAATTTTGTTTTTTGTTTTTACATCATCATCACCACCACTCACTGGCCAAGCCTTTATTCAAGGAGGGGGTGACAATGACCTAAGCATTCAATGGCAAATAGCCATA
>SEYY01015183.1:15000-20185 GCA_009176605.1 Armadillidium nasatum | reverse complement strand
ATAAATTCTTAGTTAGAAACTTAAATAAGCACTGTATTTTATATTTATAAGCACTATAACTTCACTAAATATAAGAACTAAAAATATGCACTAATAAAAATAAAAAATTTCTTATCTCTAGATTATTTATTTAAAATATCCTTTTCAATACTGTGAAGAACTATGTTCAAAAATTTTTTAAATTAATTTCTTATATTATATATTATATTTTAGTTTCTTCAAAAGAAATAAAAATGAAACTTTGGTTGCTTCACGTAAAATTATTTAAAAAAACTTATTTTAAAAATTATCAATTTTCACAAAGTGAAGAGCAATGCTCAACGTCTTCACTAATCGCTCACAACACTTAACACAACACAACAACAATCTAGTGAAGCTCATTCGAAGCCCTCTCAGACTCTCCCACTGGAGCTCTCACCAGCAACACTCCCTCCCAGAACCGAAACCCGCACTCTCCCTCTGAAAGTTTAGGACCTTTCAGATCTTTTTCTTCTTTCAGTACTTTCCCTCTAACTCTTCTCTTAGCTCTAACAGTTTCTTTTCCCTCCTCTCTTTTAAGCATCCGATCCCGATAATGTCCAGCTCGTATCTGAAAATCTTGTTGATAAGAGTCATATTCCAAGTCCAACTCTTCTACTTTTACTTCCCTTTTATATTTGAAATCCATCATTTATTTATTTTAATGGAAATATTTTCCAAATTATTAAAAAAATTTGTATTATAATATAATATATATATATAAATATATATATATATATATATATATATATATATATATATATATATATATATATATATATATATATATATATATATATATATATATATATATATATATAAAGCAGTTAAAGATGCACGCTGTTCATCGTTTTAAATCTATTAATAGTGGTGTTAATCGGAGTTCTATCTTTTTCGCAAGCTCTTTTTCAACTCTTCATCAATGAAATATCTGTTAACTTCATCACCTACATACAGTACCCATCCATTCCTACCCTGACGATTACACCTTTCTGCACTTCTTTTGAAAGTCGTCCCACTCCACTCCAAACAACCAATGGTACCAGGATGGCCTTGGAGCAAGTAACCCCTAATATTTCATATAATTCTAATTGGGGCATGGGAAACTTTTATTTTCAATGTCTCCTATACTCGGCTCCTTCATTAACCCTACACGACAAAATTTTATAAACAGCTTCTCTGAATATCACACATTCTCCTTTCTTAATATTCTTGGTATTTCATTTTCTCGTGATTATTCTTAAAAGGATTACATTATTTCTCACAAAATAAGTTTCTAAGAGGTTAGGTATTCTGAGCCATCTTTAGAATTTCGTTCTTTAATATAGGAATTGTTCCTCTTTATACACGGGCGTAAGCAGGAGAGGGCAGGGGGTCACATGCTCCCCTACATATCTTGACGAAATATAACAATGAACGTCATATGTTTGCCAAACAGCGTTTTTAAGAGTTTATTAGAAGGGAAATTGAAAAAAAGATAAAAAGATTCATCAATCGATAGATAATGAAGTAAGGAAGTAAATAGGAAAAAGAATAGTAAAAATATAACGGAATAATAATAACACTAATTAGTAATTGGTACCGAAAACAAATTGCACTATTGATTAGTAATTATTAATTATTAATGAATTTAAAACTGCGTCAGTTGTACGTTTGGCAAGGGTTATGTGCGTTTATTCCCCTTTTTATTGACATCGTTCTTTTGATAACTTATCGTTCATTCTAGAATTTTATTCTTCATTGTTTTAACAATATACTAAAAATATTCTTGAATATAAATACATATCAGTAAAGCTTCCTTTCTGTCATCGTTAAAGAATTTTTTATTGTCTATTGTTATTAGTGTTACTAACTATATATATATATATATATATATATATATATATATATATATATATATATATATATATATATATATATATATATATATATATATATATATATATATATATATATATATATATATAACTATATTAAAGTCTGCTATACGGCCGGGATTCGAACCCTGGTCTCTTGGATCGTAAGCAAGAGTGTTATCCCCTGCGCCAAGACGGTACAAAATGAGATCACGCTGGGAAGTCTCATGAAATACTATCATGCTAATCTCCCAACGAAGCCCACCGACCGCACCATGACACTGGGACAACAAGGCCAGTTCTACCCCTCTTTCTCGCAGACTAGTTAAATATCATTCTTTTTTAGAACCACTAACTCAACTCGTGGTTCGAAACAATATTACAACTATATTAAAGTCTGCTATACCGCCGGGATGATATTTAACTAGTCTGCGAGAAAGAGGGATAGAACTGGCCTCGTTGTCCCCGTGTCATGGTGCGGTCGGTGGGGTTCGTTGGGAGATTAGCATGATAGTATTTCATGAGACTTCCCAGCGTGATCTCATTTTGTACCGTCTTGGCGCAGGGGATAACACTCTTGCTTACGATCCAAGAGACCAGGGTTCGAATCCCGGCGGTATAGCAGACTTTAATATAGTTGTAATATTGTTTCGAACCACGAATTGAGTTAGTGGTTCTAAAAAGAATGGTATATATATATATATATATATATATATATATATATATATATATATATATATATATATATATATATATATATATATATATATATATATATATATATATATATATACAGAGAGAGAGAGAGGCTTAGGGTAAGAAGTTGTCTGACCTTGTATATTGATATTTTTAAATTTCCATCTATCGGTTAGGCCTGTATCACACGGCAAACTTCGGTAGTTCAGGTAAGTCGAACTAAGTACACTAGAAAACTAAATAATAATAATATTAATAGACATAAATGAAATAAAAGCTAAATAATAAAAATACAAATGTCTAAAAATTTGCATTGATATATCGGTTTCCATATATCGGTATTTCCATATATCGAAGGTCAGACAACTTCTTAACATATATATATATATATATATATATATATATATATATATATATATATATATATATATATATATATATATATATATATATATATATATATATATATATATGGCTTAGGTTAAGAAGCTTTCTGAGTTTCGATATTTTTTATATCGATATTTTGAAATTTCGATTTTAATCGGCATCTCATTGCAACGTTCTTGTATAGGTTAGGCCTGTATTTTGCGGCAACTTCGGTAGTTCAGGTTATGATAAGTCGAACTAAGTACGCTAGAAAACTAAATAATAATAATTATAAAAATAATTAGAATAATATTTGAATTAGCATATCGATATATATCGATATTTTAATATCGATATTTTATTATCTAAAAATAATAAATATAATAATATATAATCGATATATCGATAAAAATCGATAATAGAAGCTATATTTTGAATTAGCTATATATCTATAAATTATTTCGATATATCGATATTTTATCGATATCAAAATATTCTAATATATATATATATATATATATATATATATATATATATATATATATATATATATATATATATATATATATATATATATATATATATATATATCACTCAACCTTTGCTACATCCTAAATGAAATCCTGCGTACGCCTATGTCCTTATATGAAGTACGCACCACATATCTGGGGGAATTCCACTCGTACAGCCATTCTTGAAAGGGTGTATTTAAATGCCCTTCTGAATAACACAACTACACTCAAAGACACTCTAGTTCCACATCTACGGTCGGATTGTTGCATTACTCTCCTTATATATTATTTATGACTATTACGACAGACATTTCTCAGGACTTCCTGATTATATACTTCAAATTGAAATCCGCAATTTCATTCATTCACACCTCAACTCTAATCTGACCCCATACTTAACATTGTCGTGGAATCACGACACAATAGTGATTGATACAAATATTTTAATGAAGCGATGTATGGTGAAAATGCGGCGAGGATGGGTAAAACTTCAGTATGAGTTAAAAGTTTATAAGTTCAGTCCCGTAATTGGTTGCCTCTTAAAGAGACAACTAACATGTAAACTATTTTAAAGTAATGAGATAGAAATTTATCAGGATTCGTTTTGGCAACACGATCTTTACAATTTCAGTTATCGGAGAGAAAGTTAATTTCTTTAAAACAAATTTGCAGCGATCTTTGAAACAACCTCTCAATTCAAGACGAACAGAAAAATCACTGTACATTTACTAATCTTTACTGTTAAAAACTTGTGTTGCCAGAAGACTAAGATATTTTCAACCCATCACAGCATCGATGCACATTATTACATGTTCGTTTCTGGGAATAAATAACTGGAATATGCTTTCCCCACTCCAAATGATATCGGTTCATGTCGGTCTTTGATTGTACAATTTGTGATTTGAATTCCCCAACTCTGATGGATACCATGTAAGCCTCTGTCTAGCCCTTTCTTATCATATATATATAATATATATATATATATATATATATATATATATATATATATATATATATATATATATATATATATAATATATATATATATATATATATATATATATATATATATGTCACAAGACGTAGTCCGGAGTAGACTGACGTCTGTTTTGCCCGGAATTCTTAAAATCTCTTAAAACGTCTAGGGGTGATTAAAATATTTGATAAAATAATATTCCTTTTAATTATCTTAAAGAAAATAACTTCAATAAAAGGAATTAATAATTCCTTTATGTGATCGTCTTCTTCAAGGAAGTCTTCTGCTTCTCTTGTTTTTTTGTTTCAGGAGGGATCCTACTTCTCCTATTTATTTACTCTTCTCTCTTAGGAGGTATTCAACTTCTGTTATTTTCTTTGGAGGAATTTTACTTCTCCAATTTATTCAATCTTCAGGAGGTATCTCTATCTCCTATTACTTTTCCCAGGAGGAATCAACTTCTCCTGTTATTCTTTTCTGGAGGAATTCTACTTCTCCAATCTATTCAATTTCTTTCAAGAGGAATACTACTTCTCTTATTTATTTACTTTCTTCAGGAGGAATCCTACTTCTCCTTTTATTCTTCTTTCAGGAGGTATTCTTCTTCTCCTATTACTTTTCCCAGGAGGTATTAAACTTCTCCTGTTTGATCTATTGTATTAACCCTTTTGTTAGGTTTCTCTCTTTTAATGATGATCATATGAAATGACCCCGATTAATAAAGGTCACACGCTTAAGTATCTCACTTCTTTAACTAAGAT
>SEYY01015183.1:0-10000 GCA_009176605.1 Armadillidium nasatum | reverse complement strand
TCTCTGTATGATCTATCGGTCCTACAAGTTTGTCGGTGAGGTCCTGTAACACCCTGTATATATATATATAATATATATATATATATATATATATATATATATATATATATATATATATATATATATATATATATATATATATATATATATATATATATATATATATATATATATACTAAGGGTTTCCACATACAGTACTATATATTAATAACACTGTAATCATTTCAAACCTTATATCGGTCCGTTTTCAGCACAAATTAAATTTTACAAATTTTTATTAAAAATATTTTATAAAAAAAAAAAAAAAAAAAAAAAAAAAAAAAAAAAAAAAAAAAAAAAAAAAAAAAAAAAAAAAAAAAAAAAAAAAAATAAAATATATATATATATATATATATATATATATATATATATATATATATATTATATATATATATATATATATATATATATATATATATATATATATATATATATATATATATATACGGTATATATATATAAAAAAATCTTCAATCTTCCCATCGAATAATAATAATAATAATAAAAATAATAATAATAATAATAATAATAATAATTTCTACTAAATACAATATTAATAATTTGTTAGCTGTACATTGCTCTGAAAAGGGGCTTCTAAGGGGATACACATTGGTTTCCCTTGAGCCCCAAAGTTTAGTTGATAAATAGTTCATCAATATATTTTAATAACCATTAAGTTACAAATATGCATATAGTATAATGAGCAATAATGAATATAGTAATGATAATTCATAAAGTAGTAAAGATAGCAATAATAATAATGATTAAAAAAAATGATACTAACAAGAAACGTCAAGACATGATAAGAATTTTCAGAAGTATTAGTAATCTTTGAGCTTTAATCCTTATTCCTTTTTTTTTAGTAACAAAATTCAAATGAACAATTCATCGAATAATGGTAATAGTAATAATAAATATAATAGTAACGGGAACAGGATTTTAATATTTATTCAACAACTAATTTCAGTAATAATAATATAATTAAAGAAAGGTAATGATAAAGCAATAATAATAATAATAATAATAATAATAATAATAATAATAATAATAATAATAATAATAATAATAATAATAATAATAATAATAATAATAATAATAATAATCTTACTTATCGTGCGTTTGGCAGCAGTTTGGGTTCAAATTTATAATGGTTATATGGCAACTTGACACTAATGTGGGTGATCTGTTTTCCCGACTATAAACAGACTGGATTGGTACTTAGTGTTGTATAGAATGGTCTGGTCGTTCTTCAAATATTTTTTTTTATTTATTCATTTAATTATTTTTCATAATGAACTATTCATGTGCATGTATTAGTAGTTATTTGGCAATCCTGAGCATAATTTTGTCGTATTTCATGGTGTAAAATCAAAATGAATCTTTGAATTATTATTTAAAATAAACAAAAAATGGTCTCGTTATTTTTAATATAAGAATATAATTATGAAAAATAGCAGAGATACTTTTATTGTAAAGACGAAAGAGCACAAGGTATTTGTAGCGGCGCTATACCCAAATCGTCGACAGGTCAAAGGGCCGACACTTTTGAAAAAAAATGTGTCGATCACTTTTCTTTTCAATTTCAACGTGTCGACGCTTTGGACATTTTTTAAAAAATGTGTCGACCGTTTTACTTTTCAGTTTGAATGTGTCGACGGTTTGGACGACTATTACATGTTCATAAATTTTTCACTCATTTGACCAATATCGTATTTTTGTGCAATCATATCGATTATTTTATCAATTTTTTATCGATTAAAGTATCGATTATTTTTTCAAATTTTTATCGAT
Organism: Armadillidium nasatum; assembly: GCA_009176605.1. Lineage (NCBI taxonomy): Eukaryota > Metazoa > Arthropoda > Malacostraca > Isopoda > Armadillidiidae > Armadillidium > Armadillidium nasatum. The sequence goes on along the minus strand of SEYY01015183.1, from coordinate 8,170 downwards.
TATTTTATCAATTTTTTATCGATTGAAGTATCGATTATTTTTTCAAATTTTTATCGATTATTTTATCCAATTTTTATCGATTTTTTTTCGATTTTTTTTTAATTTAAATTAAAAATTATCGATTATTTTCGAACTTTAGAATTATTTTTTATTATTATTAGTTCCAAACTTAACGTGTCAGTCAAATACTCTTATATTAACTTAAAGAATTGTAAATATTAGCGATTTATTAAATATAAAATATTTGTATTTATCAAATACAAAACAAAAGTAGGAAATTTTTAAAGCCGATATGTCCTTACTTTCATTTCTTGAATGTATAAATATCAAACAAAAAATTAAATAGTTAAGTAGATGATATGAGATCTTATCTGGGCAAAGAAAGGTTGATAACTCATTCGATAACTAAAAAGTTCTGAAGAGCAGTCATTTCTAATAAAGGTTGCATACCGAGTTTTGCGCTACAATTTGACTTGAAAAAAATCTTACAGACATGGTCAATTTAGGGTAATTTAAAAACAATTGAAGACCTAGACACGAATTTTTTTAGACGCACGATACTGTTCTACATGTATGACGCAAACTATATTCAAAGTTAAGCTTGCAGTTAAAAAAAAAAAAACGCAAGTGTGATAGCTTACACAATTTAAATGCGCCTCGGAACAAGGAACCTTTGAGAGTCATGCTTAAAAGTAGAAACAATTCTTGAAATTTTTAAAAACTGAAATTGACCGAAAGTACTGACAATTTTATTTTTTTTATGATTTTGTTGTGCAAAACGATGAAGTAAAAGGTTTGTAAACCATTTAAGTCACCATGTTTCTTCTATGTCCCTTATGAATAATTCCAAGGCTTATTTCTTCAAATGATATTTGCTATTAGATAAGAGCTCTATCAAGCTGAAGCAATTAATAAAGATTGGTTCAGTTTGTATATTGAGTCATAGTTGTTTGAAGTATTTGTTTCAAACCCTGTTTAGTTAATAAATGTAACTCCCTTTTTTTTGTTTGCTTTATAGTGAAAGTACCAAACTATGAATTAAAAGAATTAACCAGTTGCATAAAGATCTTATTTACAAAAACTAAAACTGATATAATACGGGCAATAAAAAATGTTAATAGTGCAAAAATTTCATATTTTTATTGTACCTTTAATCATGACTGACATTATGAATGTATGATGCATGGAACATATATATATATAAGCAAATTTTTGATTGTCGTTATTATTGTCAACAATATTATTAAAAAATTAACTGTTCTCTTTTCACTAATCATCCCAAGAAATTTTTTATAAGTACTTTTGTGTTCGAACCTAACCAAAGCTACTTAAATACACATATTCAATTTGAAAAGTGTCTTTTTATATATATATATATATATATATATATATATATATATATATATATATATATATATATATATATATATATATATATATATATATATATATATATATATATATATATATATATATATATATATATATTGCAAATTAATTTTTTTTTTAAATTTCGAATAGGCTTGAATAGAATATTAAAGTAAAAATTTTATTGGACATACTAAATATATAGTTTTCAATAAAAAACAAAATATATATATATATATATATACTATATATATATATATATATATATATATATATATATATATATATATATATATATATATATATATATATATATATATATATATATATATATATATATATATATATATATATATATATACTAGGGGGCACCCATAAGACAAGTAGCCGATACCGATTAATCTGCCTCGCATCAATAATGAGTTATTTTTAATTAATTATTAATAAGTTATTACTTATTAATTTAAATTAATACTGAGAAAAAGCAGTTATGAGCATTAATATTTATTACTAATAACTATGCATGTTTTCATTATTAATGTAAATAATTTTTATTGCTTACTTTTGAGATATATATAAAAAAAATAAATTTAAATTTTTAAACATAACTAGATTCTAGAATCTCGATTATAGAGATATAAATAATTAAATATTAATTACACCTTATAGCGAATGCAGTTATTGTTGGAAGTATTTTGGATGTTCATCCTAAGGATAACAGTTTTTCGTATTTGTAAATTATGTAAAGCCACCATATCATGAGGTGACAAATCTGCAAAAAGTTATACAACGACAAATATGTTGAACCACATTAAGAAATTCATTTTGATGAAGCAAAAGCTGAAACGGATAAGCTGAAAAGGCAATATGATTGGTTACAGCCAAGTACTTCAGAATCAAGTATGAGCCTCCCAAAAAAGTGCAACCAACTATACAATTAGTTTTAGAAAAGAGTAAAATTTGGAATATTAACGATCTTAAGTTCCAAGAATTACATTATTTGACAGTAGAAATGATGGCTGTTGATATTCAACCATATTCTTTAACATCTGACAGTGGATTCCAAAGGCTTATTGCAAAACTCTGTCCTAATTACAGAATTCAATAAAGAAAATATTTCACAGACAAAATAATCTCAGATATATTTAAGAAAGTGAAAGCAAAAAATTCAGACATCGTTCGATGAAATCAGCAGTTTTTCTTTGACCACAGACAATTGGACAGCTTCAACAACATACATACAGCTGAATAAGTGAACAACTACACATAGTTCTGAATGAGTATAAGATCTTCAAAATTTTTTTTATTGTACTACGATATTCCGCGGCAAATATGGTTGGTGGTATGGAGTGTGGTGTACAGTCACTATCATGTTTCATACACACATTGCAACTTTCAGTAAATGAATCAATATTTTTGCAAAAGGCCGTGAGCAATATAATTGCAATTAGCAGAAAAATATTCTCACACTTTGATCATTCTCCATTAGCGATTAGCAAATTAACCGAAATCCAGGAGCAGCCTTAATTAGACAAACAAACTATTTCAAGATGAGTCTACTGGTTGGAATTCAATAAATTATATGCTGAAAAGAAATTTAGAACAGTGAAAAGCTCTTATAATGTATGATGTTGACAATCACATTCCAACTTTATCAAGTTACCAATGGACAACTGTTGAAAATGTTGTCCAGTTATTAAGTCCATTTGAAGACATCAGCAAAGAATCAAGTAACAAAAAATCAACTATATCAATGATAATCACTACATTATTAGCTCTCAGATTATTTCTATTAAAAGCTACCAAACCTACTGTTGAATTTAGTGGAATTATTTCAACTGTTGAAGAATTCAGTGCATCAACTGAAAAAAGATTTGCATCATACATAAATGAAAAATTTCTGTGCTTGGCTACTTTTCTCGAACCCAGATTTAAATTGAAATTTCAAAAGGATGACATTAAAGAAGACACTATTAAGAAATAAGAAATGGGTTATAGATTTGTGGAACATCAAGGTGAGATAAATTCTATTGATAGTCAAACAGGAGACAGCTCTTCTAATGATGATCAAGATAATGACTTATGAAAGCGTACCTAAAACTGTTAGATGATTTTGAGTCAAATAAGCCTATGAAAATAAATTCAGACTTAGACGTTGCAAGTACAACAGATGTGCAACCCAAACTCAAGAGGAGTAAATCTGTTACTCGTAGATGCGCAAAGGAACTTGATAATATTTAACTTTACGTACACTTTAAATCAGCGAAGACACATTTCTTTGATTGAAAAAGACACGTGAGACTTTACCAATATTGAGCAATTTGGCTTCAAAATATTTAAGCGTACCACCATCATCTGTTGAGAGTGAAAGACTCTTTAGTACAGGTGGTAATATCTATGAACCTACAAGGAATAGGCTGTGTCCTGAAAATGGGGAAACTCTTATGTTTCTGCATTATAACTTAAGAGTATTGAACTTTAAATACTGATGAGCTTGAGAGCTGAGATAGAAGACAACATGAATTCAAGAGGCAACAGTATAAACACAAAGCAAGGAAAACTGCAAAAATTTAGTAGTATTTTTATGCAATTTGTATGTATGTATGTATTTGTATTAACAATGAGTCAATTTTAGTATGTTAATGTTTCATAATTTATGAATCATTTCTTAATAAAGTAAAGTAAAGTTAAAAAAAAAAAAAAAAAAAAAAGCCGTAATGGCATATATATATATATATATATATATATATATATATATATATATATATATATATATATAGTATATATATATATATATATATATATATATATATATATATATATATATATATATATATTCCATCCTTTGATTTAAAATTATTGAATGCAAAGATCCTTTGGCTGTAAAGTTTATAAAAACTTTTATAGCATATAAAAATAATGGTAATAACCTAGACAATTTTTTTTTCTTTGTATATGTCATACTGAACAGATGATATTAGTTGACATAATTTGAGGTCTGTCTGGCGTCTTTTTCCGAGGATTTTTACTTCTTTTTTAAGACGGATACTCTATACAGCAGTTCGACATCAGGTATAGTTTAAATTTTGGAGGTAATAATATTATATTACCATGAATCTGCAAAAAATTTAAATAATTGTTATAAGTGTTAGGAAGAATAAATGGAAATATATTAACGGAAACAAAATAATATATATATATATATATATATATATATATATATATATATATATATATATATATATATATATATATATATATATATATATATATATATATATATATATATATATATCACATCACCACCTATGACGGGCATAGCCCTATTCAAGGAGGGGTTGTCGTAATAAAAAAAAATATATATAATATATATATATATATATATATATATATATATATATATATATATATATATATATATATATATATATATATATATATATATATATATATATATATATATATATATATATATGAGAGAGAGAGAGAGAGAGAGAGAGAGAGAGAGAGAGAGAGAGAGAGAGAGAATTCAGAAGACTCCAAATTAGAGACACGAGAACAGACAACATCATTGCGCACATATGCACAACATCCGCCTTTGGCTGAAAATTGAGGATAGAGACAGTAGGAGGAAACAGAGTAGGGTTTGCTGTCAGAGCACTCAGACACCTGAGTTTCAGTTAAGAACAAGAGATGAGGTTTAGAAGAAGAGAGGTGGTGTTCGACAAAGGGGAGATTAGAAAAAAGACCGCGAATGTGGCAGAAATTAATGAAAAACGAAGACCATGCACCAGGGCAGGTCGGCATAGAGGTCTTGGTGGCGCAACCCCATCACCGGAGGCCACCAACTTCCAAGTGGTGATGGGGGAAGGAGTGGATGAGGGGCTATGTTTGGAATCTGCCCCTCTTGGATTCTCCGAGGCAGATTTAAGTTTTGCCATTTTGAGTAATATAATAGGTAATGTAAGTGTAAGTGTTTGTAAATATTGTAAGACACATGTGAAGAAGGGGGAAGGTTCGAGCATAGGCACTCCAATGTGAGTCAAGGGTACACTAGAGACCCTCTGAGAAGATGAAATGCGAAAAGTAACGAACCAAAGGGCAACGGAGTGAAACGGAATGATCTAGCCCATCCTATCACCCCGTGTGTTAAGCCCAGTGGGGGGTACTTTCATCGCTTCGGACGACGCTACGTCCTCCCATATATATATATATATATATATATATATATATATATATATATATATATATATATATATATATATATATTTATATATATTTTTATATATTTTTTATTTTTTATTTATTTATTTATTTTTTTTTTTTTTTTTTTTTTTGAATGCCTAATTCGAGTGATCGTGGGGTTGGGCGTAGACGGGGGCTTTCCATTTCCTTTGCTAACGTACGTGGCCTTCGATCTAATTTAGCGTCTGTTGAACACTACCTCACTACCTCTCTTCCTAACCTTTTGCTTCTGTCTGAGACCCAGTTGGACAGGGATTCTTTCTCTTGCAATCTTAATGTCTCTAACTACAACTTTTTTCACAATTTCCGTCTAAATGGTGGAGTCTGTGCCTATATTAACATTAACACTCCTGTGACACGTCTCGTAAATCTAGAATCTCCTAATTTCGACGTCTTATGGCTTAAAATCTGTCTTCCTACTACTACAATTATCTTGTGTTTCTGCTACTGCTCCCTAATGGAACAGATTTTCCAGTTTTTTTTTTCAATACCTTACTACTACTCACGAGACTGTCACTTCTTCTCATCCAAATGCTGAAGTCCTCTATTTAGGGGATTTCAACGTACACCACACTGAATGGTTGGGCTCCTCTCATACTGATACAGGTGGGAGGGAGGCCCAATCATTCAGTATTCTTAATGATCTGGAGCAATTGATTAGTGAACCCACACACATTCCAGATCGTCCTAACCAATTCTTGAATACACTTGATTTATGCTTCACCACTACTCCTTCTAGTTATAAACACACCATTTTCCCTCCTATTGGTAACTCTGACCATAATCTTATAGCTCTTAGTTATAATGCTTTCTCTCCAACAGCTCCACCATGCCCTAAACGTACTTTCTGGCACTTAAATCGGGCTAATTGGGGGCAATGCGCCGCTTCTTTGCTAACTATCATTGGAGTGAATCTTGCTTTGTCTCGGGGGACGCTTCTGTCTCTGCTGAAAAGGTAGGGGCCGTAATCCTTGACGGGATGGGCAGATTCATTCCATCTTCAACTAAATCTTTTTCTCCTCAAAATCCATGGTTCGATGACGGCTGTTCTCTTGCCCTTCGCGAGAGAGACAGTGCTTATCGTGAATTGGAAAAACTCTCCTTCTCCTATCACTCTTGCTAATTTTCATTCAGCTCGGAATCGTTGCAGGGATTTTCTTCGACGGGCTAAGCGTACTTTCATAAAAAGGAAGTGCGCTGACCTCCATGGCTCTCCTACTGATAAAAATTTCTGGCCTCTTGTCAAAAATATCTCTAACAACTTCTGTAAATCTGCCTTTCCTCCTCTTATTCGCTCTGATGGTTCTGTTGCTAATACTCCTTCTGAAAAGGCTAATCTCTTCGGCCTCCTTTTTTCATCTAATTCTACCCTGCTAGATTCTGACATCCCTCCTCCTACTCCTTCTCCTCTCAGGTGTCCCATGCCTCTGCCTGTAATTACTCATGATCAGGTGCATGGGATCCTGAAATCTATGAACGTCAGGAAGGCCAGTGGCCCGGATGGCATTCCCCCTCGTGTTCTGAGGGAGTGTGCTTCCGAGTTAGCGCCTGTCCTCGTTCAGCTCTACTCTCTATGCCTTAATACTAATACTTTTCCTCTATGCTGGAAGCGTGCGTTGGTTCAACCGATCCCGAAAAAAGGTAGTCGCTCTGACCCTTCTAACTATCGACCTATAGCTCTCACCTGTGTTCTATCTAAAATTTTTGAAACTCTTCTCAACTCTCATTTCCTGGATCATTTGGAGTCTCATTCTCTTCTTTCTGATCACCAGTATGGCTTTCGACGCTCGAGGTCAACTGGTGACATACTTTCCTATCTTACTGATCTATGGTCTTCTGCCCTTAGGGACTTCGGGGAGTCTTGTGTGGTGGCGCTTGACATATCCAAGGCTTTTGACCGGGTGTGGCATGCGTCACTGCTCTCCAAGCTCCCCTCCTTTGGGTTTCCTCCTTCTCTTTGCTTACTATTGTCTAGTTTTCTCTCAGATCGTTCCATTTCGGCAGTTGTAGATGGAGCGACCTCTTCCTCCTTTTCTGTCAACTGTGGTGTTCCTCAGGGTTCTGTTTTATCTCCAACCTTATTCTTACTTTTCATTAACGATCTTCTCCACTGCACTTCTAACTCTGTTCACTCTTATGCTGATGATTCAACTCTGCATTCTTCTACTCATTTCAAATCTGCTCCCTCTTTTGCTTCTAGAGTTGCTTCTCGTCTTCAACTTTCCAATTCTATTCTTGCCGATCTGGATGGGATTTCCCGGTGGGGTCATAGCAACCTTGTGAAATTCAACTCTTTAAAAACTCAACTTCTTCACATCTCCCTCTCAAAAACACCTCCTAACTTTCCTATCCTCTTCGATGGCTCTCCCGTCTCACCTGTAAATAACATTAACATTCTTGGTCTAAACATAAACAACAAACTATCTTGGAAACCACATATCACAATGGTTGCTAAAGCGGCCTCTAAGAAGCTGGGAGTTCTGTTCAGATTGCGAGAATTTTTCTCTTCTGAACAGTTACTCCAAATATATAAGGGTCTTATTCGCCCTTGTTTGGA
>SEYY01015181.1:0-2500 GCA_009176605.1 Armadillidium nasatum | reverse complement strand
ATTTACACTAATTGACCCAATCAAAATGATTTTAAATTTACCTTTGAATAAATAATTCTTACCAAAATAAAAAAAAAAAATTTATTTTTATTTTTAAAAAAAAAATAAAAAAAAATTGAAAATAAAAAACTAAAAAGATAAAACATGCTGAAGGAAAAAATAATAATAACTTTAATAATCTTTATTACTTTAATCTTTATTATTTATTTTTTCAGTTACAAATTTACACATACAAATAACATGTACTTTTCATGTTTTGATACTAAACTGGGGAGACGAGTAATTAATATAATAATAATAATAATAATAATAATAATAATAATAATAATAATGATGATGATGATGATGATGATGATGATGATGATGATGATGATGATGATGATGATGATAATAATATAAAATAATAATAAATAATAATAATAATTAATATATAATAATAAATATATATATATATATATATATATATATATATATATATATATATATATATATATATATATATATATATATATATATATATATATATATATATATATATATATATATATATATATATATATATATATATATATATATATATATATATATATATATATATATATATATATATATATATATATATATATATCACTCCGGTGGGAAAAGGCTAATGACCTACTAAACCTACTAAATTAATTGCCGACAACATCTTAAAAACATTCTTCGAAAGTGTCCAAGTAAGAGGATGTTATAATATCAGATAAAGGATGTCTGTTCCAAACTTAACCGGTAGAGTACATTGAAGACTCTTGTCAGAGAGGTGGACAGAGAAAGGAGAATACCCACCTCGAATTAAGAGTTGTACGACTAGAGAGTTCAGAGGAGTAGTTTCCATTGTAATAAGTCTAGTATATGGAGAGCGTTGAACAGTTTTTGCGGTTTAAATTTTTTTTTGGAATTTTTTTTTTTGAAGCCGAACCTTTTTTTTTACGCCCTTTCCTACTAGAACCTTTTGCTTTTTTTTTTTGTACTTAAAATTGAATGTGCTGTAAAAAGAAATTTCCGGGGGTTATGGATTTGCCGATTCGACCATTTTGTAGTGTTTTTATTGTACTAAAGTATGGTCATAATGTGTGGTTTGGCGATCGTTTCCCTATAGGTCAAAACATGGCCACTGAAAATAGGGAATAGTTGTGTTTTTGAAATATCCTTGTACTTAAAATTGAATGTGCTGTAAAAAGAAATTTCCGGGGGTTATGGATTTGCCGATTCGACCATTTTGTAGTGTTTTTATTGTACTAAAGTATGGTCATAATGTGGTTTGGCGATCGTTTCCCTATAGGTCAAAACATGGCCACTGAAAATAGGGAATAGTTGTGTTTTTGAAATATCCTTGTACTTAAAATTGAATGTGCTGTAAAAAGAAATTTCCGGGGGTTATGGATTTGCCGATTCGACCATTTTGTAGTGTTTTTTATTGTACTAAAGTATGGTCATAATGTGGTTTGGCGATCGTTTCCCTATAGGTCAAAACATGGCCACTGAAAATAGGGAATAGTTGTGTTTTTGAAATATCCTTGTACTTAAAATTGAATGTGCTGTAAAAAGAAATTTCCGGGGGTTATGGATTTGCCGATTCGACCATTTTGTAGTGTTTTTATTGTACTAAAGTATGGTCATAATGTGGTTTGGCGATCGTTTCCCTATAGGTCAAAACATGGCCACTGAAAACATGGCCACTGAAAATAGGGAATAGTTGTGTTTTTGAAATATCCTTGTACTTAAAATTGAATGTGCTGTAAAAAGAAATTTCCGGGGGTTATGGATTTGCCGATTCGACCATTTTGTAGTGTTTTTATTGTACTAAAGTATGGTCATAATGTGGTTTGGCGATCGTTTCCCTATAGGTCAAAACATGGCCACTGAAAATAGGGAATAGTTGTGTTTTTGAAATATCCTTGTACTTAAAATTGAATGTGCTGTAAAAAGAAATTTCCGGGGGTTATGGATTTGCCGATTCGACCATTTTGTAGTGTTTTTATTGTACTAAAGTATGGTCATAATGTGGTTTGGCGATCGTTTCCCTATAGGTCAAAACATGGCCACTGAAAATAGGGAATAGTTGTGTTTTTGAAATATCCTTGTACTTAAAATTGAATGTGCTGTAAAAAGAAATTTCCGGGGGTTATGGATTTGCCGATTCGACCATTTTGTAGTGTTTTTATTGTACTAAAGTATGGTCATAATGTGGTTTGGCGATCGTTTCCCTATAGGTCAAAACATGGCCACTGAAAATAGGGAATAGTTTGTGTTTTGAAATATCCTTGTACTTAAAATTGAATGTGCTGTAAAAAGAAATTTCCGGGGGTTATGGATTTGCCGATTCGACCATTTTGTAGTGTTTTTATTGTACTAAAGTATGGTCATAATGTGGTTTGGCGATCGTTTCCCTATAGGTCAAAACATGGCCACTGAAAATAGGGAATAGTTGTGTTTTGAAATATCCTTAAAAATTGAATGT
>SEYY01015180.1:20000-26863 GCA_009176605.1 Armadillidium nasatum | reverse complement strand
ATTAATAGTGGTGTTTCTCAGGGTTCTGTTCATATCCAACACTTTTACCACTATTTATAGATTTATAGGAAGAACGGTGGCCGTCTAACAGCTGCTATAGAACGACCAAAAAGGAAATTAGAGAGAAGGTCACAGAGAGAAGGATAGATTCCGAAAGAGGGAAGTTTGGAAATCAAAGATTTGTGCCAGACTCTATCGAAGGCTTTCGATATGTCTAGCGCCACAGCAAAAGACTCACCGAAACCCCGGAGAGCGGAGGACCAAGAGTCAGAAAGTAGGGAAAGAAGATCACCAGTAGAACGCTCTTTACGAAAACCATATTAGAGATCAGAGATAAGATTAAAAGATTTGAGATGTTTCCAAATCTTCCTGTTAAGGATAGATTCGAAAACTTTAGAAAGAATGGAGGTTAAAGAAATTGGACGATAGTTAGAGGGTTGAGAGGGGTCCCCCTTCTTCGGCACAGGCTGAATGAGTGCACGTTTCCAGCAAGATGGGAAGGTCGAAGTAGAAAGGCAAAGACGAAATAGTTTGCCAAGGCAGGGTGCAAGGTCGGAAGCACAAGTTTTGAGAACCACAGGAGGAATACCATCAAGACCATACGCCTCTTAGTATTAAGCTCAGAGAGAGCAGAAATGACATCTTTAGAAGAAATTATAATTAGGCATAAATGAGTTGGAAGGGGTTGAAGGAGGAGGAATAGCTCCGGAATCGTCTAAGGTAGAATTAGAAGCAAAAGTTTGAGCGAAGAGTTCAGCTTTAGAGAAGGTAAAATGGCAGCTGTACCATCAGAAGAAACTAGAGGAGGGAAAGAGGAAGAAGCAAAGTTAGAGTTGACATTTTTTTGCAAAATGCCAGAAAGGGCGAGACGAAGAGTAACCAGAAAGATTATTGCATTTGCGACGAAGAAAAGAGTTTATGGAATCTCGAAGAATAGATTTTGCACGATTCCGGGATGAAATTTAAGTTGAATGGGTTTGAGGAGTTTGAAAACGACGGTAATCTCTGAAGGCAGCTTCACTGCGGCGGATAGCGCGAGAACAAGTAGAGTTAAACCAAGGTTTGTTAGGTTTAGTAGAAGGGAAAGAATATGGAATGTTCGCCTCCATGCCAGAGAGAATCACCTAAGTTATGCTCTCAGCACACTCCGGGGATCCCTCCCACGAAAGCAATAATCAATCCATGGGAAATCAGAGAAGTACAACCGCAAGTCAGACCAGCTAGCAGCACCGAAGTGTCACAAACGTCTCCTCGCCGAAGGCGGGGGTCGTTCTTGTGGAAGACTTGAAGAGACAGAACATGATACGGAGTTTAAAAAAAAAAAAAAAAAAAAAAAAAAGGTGATCGGATGAACCCAGAGAAAGAAAAAGTTTAACAGTATAAAGAGAAGGATAAGAGGTTAAGAAAAGATCAAGTATGTTGAGTTCATCATCAAGGCGATCAGAGATACGGGTAGGGAGTTGCACCAACTGCTTAAGGTTGTTCTGGATAGAAAAGTTGAAGGCAAGTTCACCGGCTGGATCATGAAAACTAGATGAAAGCCATTGGCGGTGGTGAACATTGAAAGCACCTAAAATGATGATTTCAGAGAAAGGAGAAGAAGATAGAATGTCCTCTATCTCGGAGTTTAAATTGTCGAAGAATTTATTATAGTCAGTAGAATTAGGAGATAAATAGACAGAACAAATAAATTTAGTAGTAGAATTGCAAGAGAGCTTAAGCCATAAGGTAGAAAATTCAGGAGACACCAAATTAGAGACACGAGAGCACATATGCGCAACAACCGCATTTGGCTGAAAATTGAGGATATAGACAGTAGGAGGTAACAGATTAAGGTTTCCTGTCAGCACACTCATGCATCTGAATTTCTGTTAGAAAATAGAGATGAGGTTTAGAAGAAGAGAGATGGTGTTCGACAAAGGGGAAATTAGAAAAAAAGAATGTTGCAAAGACCGCGAATGTTGCAGAAATTAATGAAAAAAGAAGACCGTGCACCAGAGCAAGCCGGACGCCGGGTCATGGCGGCACCATCCTCATCATAGGAGGCCACCAACCCCCAAGTGATGATGGGATGAGGGGTGGATGAGGGGCATTCTTTGGATTCATCCCCCTAAGCATCTCCGAGGCAGCTGTGGGTTTTGCTATTTTGAGATTGTTTTGTTTTATAAAGGTAATGTAAAAGTAAGCGCTTGTAAAATGTGGGAACATGTGAAGAATTGGGGTGAGAGGTAGTTGGAGCATAGACACTCCAGTGTGAGGCGGAGGTACACTAGAGACCCCCTGAGAAGGTGAAACGCGAAAATGAACGAACCAAATGGCAACGGAGTGAAACGGAATGGTCTAGCCCATCCTATCACTCCGTGGGTTATGTCCAATGGAGGGTTCTTGCATCGCTACGGAAGGCGCTTCGCCCTCACCATATATTATATATATATATATATATATATATATATATATATATATATATATATATATATATATATATATATATATATATATATATATATATATATATATATATATTTGCTTCATTTGTATATGTCGGTGCGGTGCGGTGCGTGGTGCGCTGATTTCGGTGCGGTGCGGTGCGCTTAGTTTAGCTTTTGGTGCGGTGCGGTGCGGCTGTGCGTGCGCAATGAATGACAGTTGGTGCGGTGCGGTGCACGACGACCTGGTGCGGTGTGTGCGGTGCGGTGCGGAAAATTCCGGAGCTCGGCCAACCCTAATATATATATATATATATATATATATATATATATATATATATATATATATATATATATATATATATATATATATATATATATATATATATATATATATATATATATATATATATATATATATTTTATTTTTATTGTTTGGTGGGTGCACAGGCGTACACCAAAAGCTGCCAGACCCGGTTGAACCAATCAATTCCGAAGGACGAAAAGAGAAAATAACGGAAAGGTACAGGAAAGAAACTATAGAAACTATACGTTGTAGAGTATTCCTATTTCGGTAAGAAAAGCAAAAACTCGAAGACTGTCAAAATCGGAGGACTCGGCAAGAATATTTATGAGCTTGTTGTTGAGAGAGATTGTCTCAAGTGCAAGGGAAAATTTTTCGGTTAGACATTCGCCAATACGGGACAGTTAATAAAGATATGAACAACGGACTGAGGGCCATGACTGAGGCAAAATATATAGTACCCATGTGTGGGGAAATTATGGCAAATACAACTTCATGCAGTTGGGTAGGGTTGATGGTATAGGATCAGCAAAGTAACGAGGAATTAATTCCATAAAGTTTAGAGCCGCGAGAATTCGATTTGATATATATATATATATATATATATATATATATATATATATATATATATATATATATATATATATATATATATATATATATATATATATATATATATATATATATATATATATATATAAAATTGACAATAGGAAGGTGGCCCTGGAACAGCTAACCTCTGATCTTTTTCAAATTTCTAACTGATGCATAGAAATATGGTCGTTTTCAATGTCTCAAAAGCTCAGTTCTTCCATCTTTCTATTCGACCTTATTTTCTATAGAACTATGACTACTACTTCGAAAACGCACAACACAAGTCTTCCTCCTTAATATTCTCAGTGTTTCTTTTTTCTCATGATCTTTCTTAGAAGAATAACTACCTCTTTTTCTAAACAAGCTTCAAAGAGGTTGGGTGTTCTTAGGCGGCTTCAAAATCTTCCCGTCACTAAAGTTGCATTTTAATATGAGTGTTGTTCTTCTCTGTATGAAGTGTGAAGTCTGAAACATACTCCCATTTATTTACTTTCCCTACTTTCTTTGACTTGCACACCCTCAAAAGCAATGTGCCAGTACATGTCGGCCTTTCATTTAGCCCTTGTCTTTCATATAATTTTCCAACCCTTTTCTCTTTTACATATATATATATATATATATATATATATATATATATATATATATATATATATATATATATATATATATATATATATATATATATATATATATATATATATATATATATATAACTTCTATAAATCTGCCTTTCCTCCTCTTATTCGCTCTGATGGTTCTATAGCTAATACTCCCTCTGAAAAGGTTAATCTCTTCGGCCTCCTTTTCTCATCTAATTCCACCCTGCTCGATTCTGGCATCCCTCCTCCTATTCCTTCTCCTCTCAGGTATCCAAAGTTTCTACCTGTAATTACTCATGATCGCGTGCATGGGATCCTGAAATCTATGAACGTCAGGAAGGCCAGTGGCCCGGATGGCATTCCCCTTCGTGTTCTTAGAGTGAGTGCTTCCGAGTTAGCGTCTATGCTTTAATACAATACTTTTCCTCTATGCTGGAAGGGCGCATTTGTTCAATCGATCCCGAAAAAAGGTAGCCGCTCTGACCCTTCTAACTATCGACCTATAGCTCTCACTTGTGTTCTGTCTAAAATTTTTGAAACTCTCCTCAACTCTCATTTCCTGAATCATTTGGAGTCTCATTCTCTTCTCTCAGATCATCAGTATGGCTTTCGACGTTCGAGGTCAACTGGTGACATACTTTCCTATCTTACTGTCTTCTTTGCCCTTAGGGATTTCGGTGAGTCTTGTGTGGTGGCGCTTGACATAACCAAGGCTTTTGACCTGGTATGGCATGCGTCGCTGCTGTCCAAGCTCCTTTCCTTTGGGTTTCCTCCTTCCCTTTGCTTACTCTTGTCTAGTTTTCTCTCAGGTCGTTCCATTTCGGAACTTGTAGATGAAGCGACCTCTTTCTCTTTTTCTGTCAACTGTGGTGTTCCTCAAGGTTCAGTTTTATCTCCAACTTTATTCTTACTTTTCATTAACGATCTTCTCAACTGCAACTCTAACTCTGTTCACTTTTATGCTAACGACTCAACTCTACATTCTTCTACTCATTTCAAATCTGCTCCCTCTTTTGCTTCTAGAGTTGCTTCTCATCTTCAACTTTCCGATTCTCTCCTTGCCGATCTGGATAGGATTTCCCGGTTGGGTCATTCAACTCTTTAAAAACTCAACTTCTTCACATCTCCCTCTCAAAAACACCTCCAAACTTTCCTTTCCTCTTCGATGGCTCTCTCGTCTCACCTGTAAATAACATTAATATTCTTGGTCTAAACATAAACAATAAACTGTCTTGGAAATCACATATCACAATAGTTGCTAAAGCGGCCTCAAAGAAGCTGGGAGTTCTGTTCAGGTTGCGAGAATTTTTTTTCTTCTGAGCAGTTACTCAAAATATATAAGGGTTTTATTCGCCCTTGTGTTGAGTACTGTTCTCACATTTGGGTGGGGGGGGGCTCCGGCTCCTCCTCTCTTTTGGATAAGGTTGAGTCTAAAGCTATAAGATTAATTAACTGTCCTCTACTTTCAAACTCTCTTTACCCCTTATCTCTGCGACGTGACGTTGGAGCACTATCTCTTTTCTATAGGTACTACAATGGCAGATGCTTGAAGGAATTGGCCTCTCGCATTCCTCCACCGTTGCGTCGTCCTCACTGCACAAGGGGTGCTCAGATTTCGCACCAATTTTGTGAGGATGTAGGAAGCCCCAGGCTAGCCCGTTGTAGTGCCTCCTTCTTTCCAGCCACTTCTGTTCTGTAGAACTCTACCATCATCTATTTTCCCTCCTGTATTTAATCTTCCACTCTTCAAGGCTTCCGTCTGTGCCCACCTGTGGAATGTGCGTTAGGTCTGTGTTTGAATGAGTTTTCTTCCCTCTTGTGTGTGCCCCCTCCATGAAAAGAGCTCTGCCCGTGAGTGGTGGCGATCTGTAAAAAAAAAAAAAAAAAAAAAAAAAAAAAAAAAAAAAAAAAAAAAAAAAAAAAAAAAATAATATATATATATATATATATATATATATATATATATATATATATATATATATATATATATATATATATATATATATATATATATATATATATATATAGTTTTCACTATATCTAACAGGCAGATTCCTACTTGAGGTGTAAAAAAATAAAATAAAATAAATATTTGTGAAAAAGAGACCCACAATGCCAAACTAACGCAAATTTCTCATACAAGAACATACCAAAGCTCTAAAGTTGGGGGATTAAATTTGGTACGAAACGCAAAAGATAAAAGTATTGCACAGGACATTGATCGTCAGAAAGAAAAAGCACAACAGTAAACAAGCCTGGAGTTTCCAATGTCCACACAAAAGACACTTCACCTCTTGTGCAACGAAGCGTCGTAAAGGTCGTGTATAAGAGTATTCCTTTAACTTCAGCACTTGCCGCTATAGTACCTATAGAAAAGCAATAAAGCACCAGTTTCAAGTAGCAAAGGTTAAAGTCAAGTGAAGTGGAAATTATAGAACAGTTTATATGCCTTATGGCTTTTGACTCAATTAATAGACAGGTGAAACTTAAGACTCCACAGAAATGAAAGTACTCCATAGAAGGTCAAATGATATCCTTGTATATTACCTAAAAAAGAGAAAAACAAATTCCCAGCCACTTTACAATCGTGATATATGGTGATGTGATATGAAGTTTCCAAACTTTTTTTTTTTTGTTTACAAGGCTAAGAATGCTTATATTAACAATAGGATAGTGCGGAACCATCGAGAGAGAGATAGAAGAGTTTAGAAGGTGTCTTTGAGAGAAAGAGCATTATTACTAGTGTTGACTGTCAGAATTGTGTTCACTTTCTGACAACTAATTTTTGATTTTTTTTTTTTTAAACAAAAGAAGAGATTGCAAAATTGACATCAGCGTTGAATAGATATCAATGACAAACACAAGAGAAAGTAGTAAAGGTCCTAATAAACATCAGTATTATTACATACATACTGGATGTAGAAATGACTGAATTACTAA
>SEYY01015180.1:0-15000 GCA_009176605.1 Armadillidium nasatum | reverse complement strand
TTTCAAATCCCTACATGTAGTTCCAGTTAAAGTTGCAACTTGTAGGTACAGTCGTGAACAAAAATTCGTTCCTATTAGGCTGGAAATAAATATTTATATAAAATGGGGATCATTTCAGGTTCAGTCAAAAACAGTTCAATTAAGCCCCTCTCAATGTTTTTATTGTCTTTTTATTCAAAATAGAGCTTTTATGAAATGATTTCCATTTTATATAAATATTTATTTCCAGCCTAATAGGAACGAACTTTTGTTCACGACTGTACATTATTAGTTTCAACAACCCGCTTGAGCGAGAACCTTTTACAAATACTCCACTACTGTGAATGACACAATTATCCTAAAATAATATATTTGATTTGTATTGACTCATTAGTGGTAATTTTTATATTTTATCATCCCTCACAGGTCAGGGGTAGAACTATCAGTACATATATTTTCAAATGTCACACATTTTAAAAAAATTTTTGGGGAAGAGGGGAATTTTTTATTTATTTATTGCTCCATAGGGTTTCATCTTAATATCCGTAATTCATCTGGCTTTAAATTTTGTTCACTGAAACTGTAGCTTAAAAGATTTTTTACCAAAAATAAAACAATCCATATAAAGCTTCAAGGTATGAGAAATGTCTTTGAATTTTACATTGTGATTAAGTAATATATTTATATTAATGTGCTTTATTGCAAGGCATTAGTGGTTTCTACTATAAATTTCATCAAAAACACAGAAACCCTGAAGTAAAACAATTACCCCTTTCATCAAATCAAACATCACCAACCATGCTTTTAAATGCACTTCATCTTTTCCACTTGATTGTATATAATTTACACTTGTATTATATGAGCATAAAATTTTCAGACATCATAGATTTCTAACATTAGGTAAAAAACAATGATTTTAAATATCCAACAAGATCCTAAAAATACCTTTAATGTGTATGGAAAAATATAGGCATTATACTTCCCAACACCATAGTAATATTATGATTTGCTTAATTGTTTGCATGGTAAAAGTTGGGTATGAGACATGCCATTCAAAGTAAAAATTGCAATTTTTGCACTTTTTGAATTTGAAATTCTAGATATGTTCTGGTGGTTTCTAACTTTATTTTCTTTATTAGGTAAACAAACTAATATAAAGATTTCACACTCCAATGAGACCCTAAAGTAATCCTAAAACTATCTTAAAATATGTTGGCCTCCCTTAGTTCAGACCTCATAAGATCTTTGGGGTTGAGTTAATTAGCTACTGTGAATATTTATGAGCATACTGGGGCACGTAAATAACAATTTAAAGTTTATTGAAATAGTCACAATAACTTAAGCAAACATGCCATGTACAATTGGGCTTAGTTTTATTTTTCTTTGCATGAGTGAACTGATGACTAGGGATAGGATACACCCAGCCTTTCGTACATTGTATTAGTATTGATATTGTTATTATTTGCTTGGACTGGGACAGTCTCGATAGGCCCTTGTGGCTTCTAACTGTCTCTATTTTCCTATGTTACTATGTTCCACAAGCTTAGGGTACATTCTCAATAGGACTTACACCGAGGCAAATTTTAAAATATGCTAATAAATTAAATACAAATTAAAAAAAAAATCATATACAGTATATACATTTGAGTTATATTAAATAAAAACCACTAAAACTTATATAAATAAAAAATGTAAAGCACACTCCATTCTGCATAACATTTAAAACAAAACAAACAAATAAATACGTGACGTCATTCCACAAAAGACAAATTATTTTTGAAATGCTCCTAAGTTTTCACTAAATATTCTTCAATAAACACCCCAATTCCACCAATAACTGAGAAATTGATGTTTACACCTAAGTTTTCAAGAAATGTGTAAGCGAATTTCTAGGCGACACCAACTTTAGAATTATTATTATTATTATTATTATTATTATTATTATTATATATAAGGACTCTATTCTATTTACCAGTATTTTTAATGTCTGACAAAGTGAATACTGCTGTGTTGCAATGTATAAACATACAACTATAATTATGCATTCTCCGTATGAGGTTTTGTATGAATGATAATATTGGAAGATTGGGACCACATGCTCGGGAAAGTTTAATACGCAATTGCTAAATAGCTGAATGAATTAATATTATATTGAATACAGTGCAATAGGGCACGTGATATGTATGCAACAATGTTTTAATAAATGAATGAATATATTGTGTATATTGATAGGGTATTTGTAATATAAAAGTACCATGGTAGATAATTAATTAACTATAATGTTGCCGTTAATGGTACTCGTATAAAAATAAAAGTTGATTTTTCCGTTATTTTTTTTTGTTTGTATATATTTAAAAAATTACTGGTGTGAAGTTTCAAAAGTTGTATTTTAGTGTTCCTTTTCTTTACATAAGTTAAAATTAATTGCTAAAATTTATTTTGCAACAAGTTAACTAATTATTAATTAGGGAATTCTTTAATTAAGTTAATGTAATATATTGTGGTATGTATTTGAGACCGAAAAAAAAGTTGAGTAAAAGGAGTTATGGGGAGGGTAGGGGAGGAAACTCGCATTTCTGGGAACGGAACCCCCACCCCACTATGAAGTCCTTTTGCACAGCTGTAGGTTGTAAGCTACTAAATCTACAACAGTCGTCACCCTTCACCATTATATAGGCCTATATTATATGATGTCTTCATTGCATCCAGCAGAATTGAGAGTTCAATACGAATTCAGTCAAGAGCCGATATTAATCGTATATTTGAATGATTTTAAAAGGAAATGGAGATAAAAGAAGAATGTGTTCCAGACTTTACTAGGATTATGCCTGTAAGAATGTGCATAGCTGAATCAAGGGTTAGAGAGTTGAACAGAGTGTGTTAGAGACTGTAGTAAGACGATTCGCTTGCTCTCCTCAGGTGAATAGGAGATATACGATTGGAGAGTTGGTAAGACCGTTGTTGTAATAACGATTGTATAAGGGAAGTGATTTAAACTGTTTAATGATAAAAAAAGGGATTTAAGTGTGGGAGAGTTAAAAAGGTGAAAAAATTTCGATTTCACCCACCTTTTCAAGAAGCGATTTGAGAGTAGCACCTCAGATATGCGTACGCTTCACAATCACCGAGCTACGCACCTATACAGAGCAAGCAATTGTGGTGATGTGAAGAAATTCCGAATATTTCTCTTAGAGACTTAGGAGCTTGCTTGTTGAGAAAATTTTTTACTTTTAAGAAAAAGAATGAGAAATGGAAATGCCTGGAATATTACGAAGAGAATTTTGAGTTATGTGTTTTCAAAGGTGGTGTTATAGTTATGTATGAAAAGATAATATCGAACAGGTAAATAATGGAATTGATCTCGTCTTGGGGTGTATATTTGGCCTGCACTACAAAACAGCTTTTCAATCTCAACAGAATATGAGTTCTTTATCTTTTGAGGTCACTGCCCTCTTTTTATACTATTGAATGAGGCCACACCCCCTCAAGTGTATTCTTACATCTATATATATATATATATATATATATATATATATATATATATATATATATATATATATATATATATATATATATATATATATATATATATATATATATATATATATATACTGTGATTTTAGGCATTGGATTAACTGTCCAGCTTCAATGTTGTTTTATAATTAAATGATATCTTTATTGCACAAATTAATGAGGGATGATTCTGTTTGTCTTTGACAGTTTCTTTAATATTTGGAATTAATATTAATTAGATAATAGACAATAGATTGGGATAATACACATCTTAAATCACTCTTTACATTAAACCTTGCTCAATATTTTGATTTGTTGTAAGCAAATGTACAAAACCGAGACTTGATTCACAGAGGTACGTTGAGGAAAACTGCACCAACGGCCTCGCAGTTTCCATAGCAAATTGTGGGTATATGGGAATACAGTTCAGTCAAATGTCATTCATTGTCTCGTATCATGAAATTTTGCTCTTACTTGGGAATGACATTTAAACTCGATGGGATGCTCTTTAAGGGAATTTGGGAGTGTGTCCCATGTATCGATGTTCATTGGATCTCTTGTCAACTTTTCAAAGAAATATCTGGAAAATCTTTTCCTAATTTGTATTTCAGGGATACCAGATGTTCTGCAATTGGGATTTTCAATTAATTCTTAACAAATTTTTATTTTTTTATTTTTTTTTTATTTTCCACAATTAAGGACGCCTTCCCGGAAATTTTCTCATGCCCCCTTAGGAGGGCGAGCCCCCCAGGCTGATAAGAACCCTTGCAATGGAAGAAGGTGGAACAGTGTGTTATTTAGAGGTCGAAATGTGTAAATTAATCGGCAGAATATTCGGCAAAAAAATTGATAATTACGACGATTGATAAAAATATACCTATTTTGCCCGATGACGACGACTAATCGTCGACTATATATATATATATATATATATATATATATATATATATATATATATATATATATATATATATATATATATATATATATATATATATATATATATATATATATATATATATAATCTTCATGCTTGTAATTATACTAATAATTACTGTATTTATAATTACAAATAAGTCTCATTAATTTTCATTATATTGAATACAATATATAATTGAGTAATTTACACGAATACTACCATATATATATATATATATATATATATATATATATATATATATATATATATATATATATATATATATATATATATATATATATATATATATATATATATATATATATATATATATATATATATATATATATATATATATAATATATATATATATATTATATATTTATTATATATAAAATAAAATAAATGTATTTTTTTTTTGTTTATTTTTTTTTTTTTTTTTTTTAAGTAATAATTGGAGTGGATATAATAATAACTTTAATAATAATTAATAATAATAATAAATAATTAATAATGAAAATTAATTTTAACGAAATTTGGACTTGTTCACAAAAAAGTTATTATTATTATTATTATTATTATTATTATTATTATTATTATTATTATTATTATTATTATTATTATTATTATTATTATTATATTATTATTATTATTATTATTATTATTATTATTATTATTATTATTATTATTATTTAAAATTTTTAATTTATTTAATTTTATTTTAAATATAATAATAATAATAATAATAATAATAATATAAATATTTATTATTATTATTATTGTTATTATTATTATTATTATTATTATTATTATTATTATTATTATTATTATTATTATTATTATTATTATTATTTTTATTATTATTATTGTTTGTTAGTGATTTGCATACTAATTATTGTGATAAAATTTTAAGGAAGGAATGACGCACATGCATGTGAGAGAGTGCGTAGGTGTGTATGTGTGCGCGGTCACACACAAAGGTTTACTTAGTATTGGGTGTTTGTGTGCGTTTTTTTTTTGTTGGGGTACTACTCGTACATTTGGTTTTCTTTGGGGGACTCTGAAGGATCTAGGAGGAGATGGGGTGTGTGGGAGAGCTTAATAATAATAAGAATAATAATAATAATAATAATAATAAATTTTTTTCTTAGATATAGTAGTGTGATTGCTCTAATTTAAACTACAGTGACAAACGATAAACCTACAACAAATAAAGGAATAACAATTAAACAATATTTCTGATAATAATAATAATATAATAATAATAATAATAATAATAATAATAAAAAAAAAACGTAATAGCGTTGAGATTACTAATACTGACAACAACAGCAACTATATTTCCAAAGTCTAATATTATTAATATATAATATTTTTTTTGTTTGTTTGTCATGACTCATGAAGCAATAAGTTTTCTTCTAATTTTCATTTATTATTATTTATTATTATTATTATTATTATTTTTTTTTTGCTATGGCAGTAGTGAACTTAACAGCCGTAGAGACATTTTCCCTCCTTCCCCTACCCCTTCGGGAGAGTGTTGCAGATATTACACGATGTTCCCATTCAGATTGTGAAGTGCCGTTTGAGAAAAGCTTGGGGAAATAATGTTTGATGGCACTTTGAGATTTTCGTATAAAGGCGTTACTTAGTGCCAGCGCCAGCGATGATGACCTTGATAGTAATAATAAAGTCTCTCGTGTGTCTTTTAAAAGCAAAGGACCAGGGGGTGCGGGGGGGGGGAGGGGGTGAAGAAAGGTTTCTTAATTGGAACTCTTCTTCAAAAGGATGGATAGGGGTGGGTGGGTGGAGGGATAACTGAATATTCTTTTAAAAATCGTTTGGTGCCTACTCCTATGCATATATATATATATATATATATATATATATATATATATATATATATATATATATATATATATATATATATATATATATATATATATATATATATATATATATATATATATATATATATATATATATATATATATATATATATATATATATATATATATATATATATATATATATATATATATATATATATATATACGGTATATATATAATTTGTGGGAAGTGTAAGGGAGGGGGAGAGGTTCTTCGATCATATTTCCTGCCAGCCATTCTTTTATGTAAGGTTAATTTTTGTGGGTTTATGTAGGGGTAAGGTAGTACAATCTCGCAGAACTTCTTACTTAGATCTTCGTCTTGGATCTTCGCCTTAGATCTTCGCCTAAGATCTTCGTCTTAGATCTTATTTGCCTCAATTGAAATATTTGCTTATACGGGCAAGAATAAATTTGTATGTGATACTATGAAAAGAAGCATTGTTTTTAATGTTAGTAATTCTGTTAATATAGCAACAAATATTCATCATATGGTATATATTTATACTATGGTATAACCTATATAAAGTTGTTTATATATTTATACTCTGGGATAGCATGTATGTAGTTTAGAAGAATCATGAATTTTTTTTTCCATCAAAAGTAAGTGAAACGTGGGTACAAAATTCACGCTTCATACTGTCTGTATTATAATTTTCTTTATTTTTATTTATTTATTTATTATATTATTCAACTCCTGGTCTCCAACTCCGGACACTGGCTCTGCAACCAGGAGGGAAACATTTGTAAAAATCTGTTATGTTTCATTCTTTGATTTTTACTTTGGGGAAATGTGATTGACCCTTGACCCGCAGGTTAATGAACTCCAGTTGAAAATATTGAAATGATTTTTATTTTTGATCGAGGTTAGAAAAGTATTGCAGAAATTAACTTCTGATCTTTAATTTTATGATGTGAAGAAATTTGTGGGGAATTCAAGGTTTGTGGACCTGGTTTTGTGTATCAGTAGCTGGAGCTAATTTATTTCAATGGACAGAGCCGGAGGAAAATTATTTCTGGGGTTGAACTTGAACCTTGTCAAATTTTTTTTATTCTATAAAATATAGGGGTTCAGAGTCGCATAATTTTATAACTATGGACCCAGATCTGAGCATGGGACAGGGCCAGGTATTAAATGATGGAGACGTGGATATAAAACAGGGGTTGAAGTAAAAAAAAATCCCCCCAACCCCATAGCCTTGGCTAATATTATCTTCTTACTTCAACTTTTCGCAGCAACGAAATCATCATCATCAGTTACATTTTGAGATAGTTAATACTTGGAAGTTCTTTTTCTGCTCTGAGTTTGGGTGGGTCACATTAACTCAATTTCACTTCGCAGTTAAAGATTTCTTATAATTAAACTAATTAATGTAGCTAACGTTTGAAAGCAAAATTAATATATAACTTGATAAATTGCAAAAACATTTTAGCATATCTTTGCATGAAATAATCATAATACAATTTTTTTATGACGAGAAAATCGTTGTGTGTAATACGAGTTTACAAACTTTGTATTTTTAGGTAGGTACTCGATCTGCAACTATATATATATATATATATATATATATATATATATATATATATATATATATATATATATATATATATATATATATATATATATATATATATATATATATATATATATATATATATATATATATAATATATATATATATATGCCATAATTTAATGTAGAATAACAGGTACCACGTATTCTATGGTCACTGAGCAGGATGAAGTATTATCACAGGCTGTAATTTGCTTGCCTATTTAACGTATTAAATAAATACTCTCTCTCATCGTTGGTAAACGTTGGAGCTTCGCCGTGAAATAAAGTATATATATATATATATATATATATATATATATATATATATATATATATATATATATATATATATATATATATATATATATATATATATATATATATATATATATATATTATTATTATTATTATTTATATATATTATTATTATTATTATTATTTTTTTTATTATTTTTTATTATTATTATTATCTATTAACCTGGGCAAGTTGGTAAAATTTGGAATCTTATTTAAATCTTCATTTGTCAACATGTTTATACAATTTTGCCCAAATTTGGTGTTAAATTTATTTGTATTCTGAATTAAAAAAAAAAAAATTCTCAATAAGCTTTCAATATTAAAACAGGTTTTAAAAGAGACTAATTGCTTACAAGAGGAAAATTGAAATCTTGGACGAACCATTCATAACAAATGGCAGATTTAGCTTTTTTTAAATTAATAATAATAATAATATGATAATTTAATGCCCTATGCGTTTGCATTTTACTACCATTGCATTTTATTACAACTCGAAAAGGTAAATATTTTATTTTCAAGAGATAAATTTAGTTCCCACAGTTTCTATTCAGCCTGAAAAGAATTAAAAGTTTTAAGGCCAAAATGATTTAATAGAGGAAGGAGTGTACAGCTTTCCTTGTGCTTATTGCGAGTCTGTGTGTTTTAGAGAAACATTTGATAATACAAGAGAGAAGATATACTTAATCAACAATGCAGTTGCAGAAAGGTGTTACGAATTCTGCCTTGCATCCTTTTTTAAAATTGAAGTTTTTGGGTTTATAGGGGAATGTTTTAAGAAGTTTCTTCAAAGGATCCAAAAAGAGTGAAACGGCGCTTTCTGGTACGTGAGTCACCTTTACCATTGTCATTGTAGCGACATATGCAGAATGAGTAAATAAATTATATTTATTAAAATAAACAACTTACTTCGTCTTTAAAACCGGTTTTAAATCCAGAGATTAAGAAGCTTAAGAATAATTTTTTTAAATTAATTTAATACCAAATCAGGGTCTTAATTTTATAGACATATTAAAGACAAATGAAGTCGTAAAGAAGATTCCAGATTCTAGCAACTTGTTCAGCTTGATAAGGTGAAGTCGAGGGCGTTTCCTTCAAACGATTTTCTTAGTTTTAATGTGGCACCTGAATGATGAAATCCGGATGAGGGTTGGGAAGCTTATGCTAGTTTTTAAAAAACTTAAAAGGAATTTTTTTAAAATATTTATTTTTTTTTTTTTTTTTTTTATTTTTTTATATATATATATATTATATTATATATATATATATTATATATATATATATATATATATATATATATATATATATATATATATATTATATATATATATATAATATATATATATATATATATATATATATATATATATATATATATATATATATATATATATATATATATATATATATATATATATATATATATATATATATATATATATATATATATATATATATATATATATATATATATATATATATATATATATATATATATATATATATATATGAAATCGTAAGGTTCAAAAACCCTTGCTCTAAATAATCTTTCCTACAGCGTGCCCTTGTTTATATAAATCAAGACAGTAGACTTTTTATTTTTTTATTTGGATATAATAAGCGTAATTGAAATATTGTTGATTGATTCTTGATTGAAAGATTTGTTGATTGTAGTAATTTGACATTTGATTGTTGATTGTAAAACGTTCGTTTGTTACTTTTATTAGTGATAAATAGAATTGGTGTTGGAGATGAGGAGAGAGGTGGTTTTAGAATGTGGCCATAACCACCCTTGCCTTCTCCATTTTTTTATGGCCATAGGGTAGGTCCAAACCCCCTCCCGTCACTTCTCCCGCTTTCCTCGTAATGAACACGACGCACTGTAGGGTGGACGCGACTCTCATTTATAAAAGTATACAAATTATTCTGTATCGGAAGCAGCATACCTAACCTGTCCTAGCAACTGAGCGAAAATAAACCTAACCTAAGAGCTAAACGAAATCAAACCTAACTGGGTATAATTTTAGTACTGAAATTCAGTTTTGATACATTATGTATCAGATCAAGTTGTCCCATTGTATCAGTTTATATATAAATTTTTGTATTTACTGTACCAAAAATAAGGTGAACCATTGTGCTGGAATAAATTATACCTTTGTATCAGAAAAAAAATTTGTATCATTGTTCTTATAGGAAGAAATTAACCTACAAATGTATTAATAAATTTTGCATTATTCTCCATCAAGTATTGTAATATTATGGAACTTTTTTTGCATTATATAAAATAAATTGTAGAATTGTATAAATATTGATTACTATTAATTATATATATAAATGCATTTTTTTTTTCATTTGCATAATTTAAGCAAGTTTTTGTATTTACATTTTATATTTATGCCGCTCCCTATTGTAAGTATAGGGTTAGCAGTCCCTTTTACAGATACAGGGTGGGTACGCCGTATTACAAATACAGGGTGGGTACTCCCTATTACAAATACAGGGTGGGTACTCCCTATTACAAATACAGGGGGTACTCCCTATTACAAATACAGGGTAGGTATTCTCCATGACAAATACAGGGTGGGTACTCCGTTACAAATACAGGGTGAGTATTCCCTATTACAAATTCAGAGTGAGTATTCCCTATTACAGATACAGGGTGAGTATTCCCTATTACAGATACAGGGTGGGTACTCCCTATTACAAATACAGGGTGAGTATTCCCTATTACAAATACAGGGTGGGTACTCCCTATTACAAATACAGGGTGAGTATTCCCTATTACAGATACAGGGTGGGTACTCCCTATTACAAATACAGGGTGAGCGAGTACACCCTAATGCAACAAGTAAAGTGTTTGCACTCTACTCAAAATACATAGTATGTCCTCCTTCGTACGAGTGGAGGATGACTGACCAACCCCAAATACGTGAAGTTCAGAAAATATCCTCTGTTTGTAACAAGCAGGGTGTGCACTGTACACTTCCTAATACAAGTAAAGGGTGGGTAACCCTTATTATAAGTGCAAATAGACGCCACCCCCCTTATTAGAAAAACATGGTGAGAACTCTATTACAATTACATGTACTTTTGTTACTACAAGTACAGAAAGGCGATGAGGATAGGATTAAAAAGTTATATATATATATATATATATATATATATATATATATATATATATATATATATATATCTACTCAAAATACAGCACAAACGAAGGGGCGGAGGGGTTCTAATTCTCCAAATGGTCAGCAATGAACGTACGCCCAACGCCCTGGCTGTTTCAATTAGGTTCTTGCAGTATTATACTGCGGGACGTCTGTGTTGGAGCGATAACTGCACTCTCCCCCGGAAATTCCAGCCAAGTCTCTTGAAAATCCCCGAATAAACCTTGCAAAAGGAAGAAAGGACAAAGCGAAGGAGACAAAAGGAAGGAAGCGTTTCCCAAGAAAAAACAGAACGGACAGTGGAGAAGGAGAAACCCTGACACTAACTTAATCCAATTCGGTGTGGTACAACTTTGATGGTAGACGAAGGGTTCGGAGAAAAAGACACTAAGCTCAAAAAGTGGAGAGAAACAAGGCAACAATTGAACAGGCCAGTAAAAGGCTTACTAAATGATAAATTTAATACACGAATTTAAAAGTATTGACAAACTAATACGAAAAGAAATAAGAAAATAGTTTAAAATGTAAAAGGAAGTAAACCCCGAACGGTGGGTAACCCTTATTATAAG
This sequence comes from Armadillidium nasatum, assembly GCA_009176605.1. Lineage (NCBI taxonomy): Eukaryota > Metazoa > Arthropoda > Malacostraca > Isopoda > Armadillidiidae > Armadillidium > Armadillidium nasatum. The sequence goes on along the minus strand of SEYY01015180.1, from coordinate 3,115 downwards.
TGCAAATACCAGACTGAGTGTAGTTCTATAGAAATATAGATTGCCACCTAGAAAATTAAAGAAAAACCCCAATTAGATAAACCCTCTCACTATCATCCCCATCTCATTCTCAACTCCAAAACGAATTCTAAAACCCTTACCTACAGAGGTGGCAACTTGACTTTCAAGAAAATTATCGTCTTCTTCGCCCTCCTAATATTATCCTAGGAACACTTAGCAGTTTTCAATGAAAATTATCGTCTTCTTCGCCCTCCTAATATTATCCTAGGAACACTTAGCAGTTTTCAATGAGGGCCAAAATACCTAGGTCTACAGGCCAATATTATTTGCTCAAATAGACCCCTGAAATCGTGGGCAATAGGGAGCATTAGATTTATAAAAATAAATGCAATAAAACTCAGTAGGGTATATATATATATATATATATAATATATATATATATATATATATATATATATATATATATATATATATATATATATATATATATATATATATATATATATATATTATATATATATATATATATATATATATATATATATTATAAAGGAATTTAATCTGAACTCTTTAATTAATCAAATTTAATTTTAATTTTTAGTATTATTTTTAATGAATGTAATTTTAATTATTTTTGGATAATATAACATTTTTAATATCGTTGATATCTATTTTGGTAATAATAATAATAATAATAATAATAATAATAATAATAATAATAATAATAATAATAATAATAAAATAATAATAATAATGAAATTTAATTGGGTTAGAATTTGGTAATTGAGTCATTTATAAAGGTATGAAATTACGTAAATAACTTACCCAATTTTATGGACGAAATATCGATGATAGGCTGAGTGAACTGCGGAGAGACGCGGAAGATTTAAATAGAATGAAGAAAGAGTATTCTTGAGGTTGGATTATTTGGTGTTACGATTGCTTGTTATGAGACGAGAAAGGGCTTACGTTGTTGTAACATTCGTTAAAGTTTTTGAAATATAAAGGATGAGACGAGAAAGGGCTTACGTTGTTGTAACATTCGTTAAAGTTTTTGAAATATAAAAGTGTTTAATGTTACTTGTTGTTATTAATTGGTTTTATGTGCAAGAGTGATGAGTTACTAAGTTACTGTATGTTATTCTGATTATAGAATGAGATAATCTGTCACTACAGTGTGTTACATTGATTTTTTGGATTGAATTAAATCTGTGGACGCATTTTTGTGTTACTCTGATTCTTCGAGTGAGTTACTTTGGGATAACCCTGTGCATATTAACCTTATATACTCTACACTGAGTTACTTTGTGATCACAGTTTGTGTTACCGTCACTCGAGACTGAGTTACTCTTCGACCACAGTGCATATATTTACACCGAGTTACTGGTCAATAAAAGTGTTCTTACCCTTCCTTACTCTAGAGTCTAGACTGAGTTTAATTGCGACCTAATTGTATTTTAAACTCATTCCAGACTGAGAAAATCTTTTCAGCATTTCTTTTATAATTAGAGAGTTTGACAAAGGGAATGATTAAATAAATTTGATATTGATCAGTACCATTTATATATATATATATATATATATATATATATATATATATATATATATATATATATATATATATATATATATATATATATATATATATATATATATATATATATATATATATATATATATATATGAGCCGACCCTGTGCCCGGTTCCGGCCCAGCTAAAAATTAGGGAAAATCGGGGTTGGCCTGCCGGGGTTAAAATGGTAAATTATACTTATTAATGGTGGTTTAAATCAAACAAAATAAAACAAAATTAAGATTTTTTTCTTGTTTTTTTCAATATTTTCTTTTGACCGCACCTCTTCTGCTAGTGAATGTTCATCTTCGTTTTTTGTTTTTACATGCCCCCTAAAGATTTGATTGAAAATTTTTTACTTGTAGCACCCGGAGGTCCTCTTCTAATTTCCTGACTGCAGATGTTACATTTAGCTATTTCGAGCCTATCCTGAAATATTATAAAGTATTCAAATACTGCAGAAGCTGATCTTTTAGCCATATTGACTGAAAGTATAAACAAAATAATAATTTTGAAATAATGTAGCTAAATGATACAAGTTTGATACACAGCAATAAAATAACAATACAATGATATGTATAAATACAGGTTATATTGGTAATTTTATATCTTACATTTTTTCAAACTTTACCTTAGGGTCTTAACTAGGTAAACCTGTTGAATCATTATTGTGAATCGGAAAAAAACTTCAAAAATTTTTGAACTTTTTTTAAAACTTTTATTATACAAAATCTGTAATTTTCTGAATTTTTTTTGCAGAAAATACATACAATCATCAATTTAAGTGAATGTTGACTATTTTGCTCCTTTTTTATAATTAAATAAATCTCAATTAATATTATATCAATTTTTTTAACAAAATTTCAGTGCTTTTGACCTCTTTACAAATTTTAGGCAACCCCTGCCAGAACCCCGGCCCCGGTCGGCTATATATCCTATATATATATATATATATATATATATATATATATATATATATATATATATATATATATATATATATATATATATATATATATATATATATATATATATATATATATATATATATATATTTTTTTTTTTTCTTTTCTTCTTTGGTCATCCATTCTTTCCATGTGACCCAGCCAATTTAGTTGAACCTTTTCTATTTTATTTATAATAGGGCATACCGCCACCTTTTTCTCTAATTTGCTCTTCTCTCCCCTCTTCCTTCTACTCTTTCGTAGAATTATTCTGAGGGGTCTTATTTCAGCATCCTGTAATCCTGTATCCTACTTCTTGTCTTCGTGGTTGTCTTCCAGAATTCCACTCTAAAAATCAATATCGTTGTGAGAATGATCTCAAAAATGATTTTCTTTACTTGGAAAGGTACGTTCGCATCTTTCAGGAATGGATAGAAAACCTCTACACATCTGCCGTACTTGCTAATTCTCTATGTGATGTCGCTATCCATTCCTCCTCTTCTCTCGAATACACTTCCAAGATACTTAACATATTATTCAGCCTCTTTTATCCTCCTTCCATCGATCTGTCCTTTCCCATCTTTTTTTTCTCTCTCTCT
>SEYY01015179.1:7500-12500 GCA_009176605.1 Armadillidium nasatum | reverse complement strand
GCTACATCTCTCTATTGTTACTGAGATACTTCTCCCTATTCATCCAATCACCTTTAACTTATACGTTTCTAAAGGAACTAATAAATATAGTTTCTGACAATTTGCTTTCACGATATATATCCTCCAGGCTTCCCATGTTTCTTGTTACTTGCGAATAGCAGATTTTCTTAACCATATTCTATGAACATATTATGGTTGTATTGAAGCTAACTCTTTAATTTGAAGGAAAAGCCTAAATTGCTACTGGTGCGCTAATTTTGCTGGCTAACACATAGATATTTTTTATTATAAATTTTACTATTTTATAATTATATATTATTTTAAATAAGAAATACTTAAAATTACTCTGATTATATCACTTTATTATATATTAGATAACACTTTTACATCATTTCCTTTGTTGCCTAAAAGAAAACTTTAAAATAATTTACGGTTAACTTATTTATCATTTCACTATATATATATATATATATATATATATATATATATATATATATATATATATATATATATATATATATATATATATATATATATATATATATATATATATATATATATATATATATATATATATATATATATATATATATATATATATATATATATATATATATATATATATATATATAATATATATATATATATATATATATATATATATATATATATATAATATGTGTGGTGTGTGTGTGTGTGTATGTGGGTGTGGGTGTGAGTGTCAGTGTTGGTGAATCTATAGGGGCATATGGTATGTACGTATTTATTTATGTATTGCAGTTCCTTAGGTAAACACACAAAAGGAGCCAAATAACCTGAGAAATACATATCATTTTGCCTTTATTAGGTTTCCTTCAATTTTCCTTATCAACCCAAAAACAATTCACTTTTCGGAGAGGCAAAAATGTTTAACGTCAACAAAGCATTTTACCAAAAATGTTTACTAGAAGCATAGGAGAAAAAGAAGAAGAAGAAGAAGAAACACCGAAGTGATAAACAAAAGTAAAAAAAAGAAAAATGAAAGACGCTTGAAGAACCCAAGAGCGTTTCTTGAAATATGTCTGCTCTTTGTTTCTTCAGTCATATTGACTTGAATTTCTTTATTTTACATTTTGTGTTTGAATGGCAAATTGGTGAACCGTAAAAGGGAAGAGAAAACGTTTTAATAGAGTATTTGCAATCAATACATACAGATACATAAATGATATATATATATATATTATATATATATATATATATATATATATATATATATATATATATATATATATATATATATATATATATATATATATATATATATATATATATATATATATATATATATATATATATATATATATATAATATTATATATATTATATATATATATATATATATATATATATATATATATTATATATATATATATATATATATATATATATATATATATATAATATATATATATATATATAATATATATATTATATATATATATATATATATATATATATATATATATATATTATATATATATATATATATATATATATATATATATGTAGCATCGTTCGAATCGATCAAGTGTTCCCCATTGGACATAATCCGGGTTGGACTTGACCATCCCGTTTGACTTCTTGCCATTTGGTTCGTTCATTTTCGCGTTTCACCTCCTTAGAGGGTCTCTAGTGTACCCTCGTCTCATATTGAAGTGTCTATGCTACCACTACCACTCCACCCCATTTCTTCATATGTTCTTACAAATTTACAAGCGCTTACTCACACATTACCTTGTAAAACGTAAAAAAAATGGCTAAACTAAAAGCCGCCTCGGAGATGCATCCAAAGAATGCCTCACATCCACCCTCACCACATCATCACTTGTGAGTTGACGGCCTCCGATGATGGGGATGGTGTCGCCAGGATCCTGCCTCCGGATTGCCCGGAACACGGTCTTCTTTATTCCTTAATTTCTGCAACATTCGCTGTCTTTTTTCTAATTTTTCTTTTGTCGAACACCATCTCTCTTCTTCTAAACCTCATATCTTGTTCTTAACCAAAAATCAGGTGTTTGGATGTGCTGACAGAAAATCTTATTCTGTTACGTCTTACTGTCTCTATCCCCAATTTTCAGCCAAAGGCGGATGTTGTGCATATGTTCGCAACGATGTTGCTTGTTCTTGTGTCCCTTATTCGAAGTCTTATGATTCTCTACTTCATGGTTTAAGCGCTCTTGCAATTCTACTACTAAATTTATTTGTTCTCTATTTATATTCTAATTCTACTGACCATAAAAAATATTTGACTATTTAAACTCCAAAATGAAGCACATTCTATCTTCTTCTCCTTTCTCCGATATCCTCATTTTAGGTGATTTCAATATTCACCACCACCCATGGCTTTCATATAGTTGTTATTATCCAGCTGGTGATGTCACTTACGAATTTTCTATCCAGAACTACCTTGAGAAGTTGGTGTAACTCCCTACCCGTATCCCTGACCACCTTGGTGAAGAACACAACATACTTGATCTCTCCTTAACTTCAAATCCTTCTCCTCATACCGTCAAACTCTTTTCTCCTCTGTGTTCATCTGATCACGTTCTTATCCCCGTTTCTTGTTATGTCACATCAAGTCTTCAGAAAGAACGAGCCCCGCCTTCGGCGAGGATATGTTTGTTGCATTAGGTGCTGCTAACTGGTCTGACTTACGGTTGTACTTTTCGGATTTCCCATGGAATGATTACTCCTTTCGTGAGAGGGGTCCCTCGGTGAGCTGAGCACATAACCGAAGTGATTCTCGCTGGCATGGAGGCGCACATTCCATATACTTTCCTTCAGCTAAGTCTAACAAACCTTGGTTCAACTCGTTTTCGCGCTATCCACCTCAGGGATGCTGCCTTCAGGAATTACCATCGTTTTCAAACTCCAGAAACTCCTGCAACTTATATTTCATAAATAAGTCGTGCTAAATATATTCTTTGTAAACACCAAAAACTCTTTTCTCCTTTGTAAATGCAATAATCTTTCTAGTTCCTTTTAATTTCACCCTTTCTGGCATTTTGCAAAAACTGTCAACTCTAACTTTACTTCTTTCTCTTTCCCTCCTCTAGTTTCTTCTGCCATTTTATCTCCTACTAAAGCTGAACTCTTCTCTCAAACTTTTTCCTCTAATTCTACCTTACATGATTCCTGAGCTATTCTTAGTCCTTCAACCCCCTAAATTTCATTAATGCCTACAATTATAATCTCTCTAAAGATTTTATTTCTGCTCTCTCTGAGCATAACAATAAGAATGTGTATGGTTCTGATGGTATTTCTCCTGCGGTTCTCAAAACTTGTGCTTCCGAGTTTGTACCCTGCCTTGGTAATCTATTTCGTCTTTCCACTTCGACTTTCAATTCTTGCTGGAAACGTGCGCTCATTCAGCAGGTGCCGAAGAAGGTGGACCCTTCTCAACCCTCTAATTATCGTCATATTTATTTAACTCCATTCTTTTAAAAGTTTTGAAATCTATAGATAACAGGAAGACTTGGAAAAACCTTAATTCTTCTAATCTTATCTCTGATCGCCAGTATGGCTTTCATAACGAACGCTCTACTGGTGATTTTCTTTCCCTTCTTTCTGACTCCTAGTCCTCCGCTCTTCGGGGTTTCGGTGAATCTGTCGCTGTGGGGCTAAACGTATGGAAAGCCTTCGATAGAGTCTGTAACAAAGCTTTGACTTCCAAACTTTCCTCTTTCGGAATCTATCCTTCTGTCTGTGACCTTCTCTCTGATTTCCTTTCTGGTCGTTCTATAGCAGCTGTTGTAGACAGCCACTATTCTTCCTTTAAATCCATAAGTAGTGATGTTCCTCAAGGATCTGTCCTATCCCCAACTAGTTTTCATCAATGACCTTCTCTCTATTAATCGTCTCCTATACACTTCTATGCCGATGACCCTTCTTTAATTACTCCTTTCAATTTGAAAGACGCTCCTCCCAAAAGCAGTTAATTGTTGCAAGAAAGTTGGCCTTGGAGCAAGTGACTTCTGATCTTTCACGTATTTCAAATTGGGTCAGAGAATACTTAGTAGTTTTCAATGTCTCGAAAACTCAATTCCTTCATCTTTCTACTCGACACAACATTCCACACAATTATGACATCTTCTTCGAAAACATATGACTCAAATCTTCATCTGTCCTCAATATTCTCGGTGTATCTTTTTCTCGTGATCTTTCTTGATTATTTCTCTTTCTAAACAAGTTACTAAGAGGTTGGGTGTTCTGTGGCACCTTCGTGATTTTTTAAGCCAATCCAGTTGCTTGCTCTTTATAGGGGTATTGTTCGCCCTTGCATAGAGTACGCCTCACACATCTTGGGTGGTTCCACAAATATAGCTCTTCTCGAAAAGGTAGAGTCTAGGACTTTTCGTCTTATAAACTCTTTTGCTCTTACTAACCCCAATCTCTTTCTTTCCGTTGAATTGTTGCGTCACTCTCTCTCTATATTAGCGCTATTACAACGGACACTGCTCTTCTGAACTCTCAGTCGCATACCACCTCCATTGAGAAGGGCTCGTGTTACACGACCTTCCACATAGTCTCATCTTCTCTCTGTTAAACTCTCCGACCCCAGACTTAACCGCTGTGCTCAACCTTACTTGTATTCTACTGGTAAAGTCTGGAAAACACTCCTTTTATCTATTTTCCCAACTTCCTTTGACTTGCACACTTTTAAGTGCCGTATATCGGGTCACGTCTGCCATTAGCAACCAGACTTCTGATATTTCCCTAACTCTGATGAAAATTGAAAGGCCTCTGGCCTTTGCCCACCAGAGGAGACATAAAAAAAATATTATTACTTTTATTTTAATCATTTCATTTATCACTTTTTATGATAATTTTTATTAATCTTATTTTATTAATATTTCTCTTATTATTATTATTATTATTATTATTATTATTATTATTATTATTATTATTATTATTATATAAACTATTATTATTACTGTCATTACTATTACTTTAATCCTTTTT
>SEYY01015178.1:0-18232 GCA_009176605.1 Armadillidium nasatum | reverse complement strand
AAGTCTCTCTTCAAATTAAATTCATAGTCGCACTCACATTTAAAAAAACATTATTTTGATGCTTAAGCATGTGTTTTTTTAAGTTTCTTTTCTGATTTGTTTCATTTGGACATTCCAAACATTTCGGTTTAAGTCGTAATTGAGATTTTGCCGATAACCGATTATATCGCTAAATATCGGTGCCGATTAAAGTTATAAACCAAGTATCGGTTTCAAACAATTGAATTCCAAAGATATCGGTTTATGATGTTTGCTACAATTGAGAATCGGTTTATTAAATTTATCGAATTAATAATTACATAAAAACGAAATCGGTTGACGATACTTATTTCAATCAAATAAAAGAATTAATAAAATATTTTTTTTTGTATTGTAAACGATTAAAACTTTTAAAAAAATTATACAAATATTTACAATAAAAATATATAAAATCTTTTTGTAATTCCTTTTATAAGCTCTCCTTTATGAAATCAGAACATATAAGTATTACATTTCCATGCATAAGTATGTGTTTTTTCAAGTCACCTTTCCGTTTAGATTCATAGTTGATGTTTAAACATGTGCGATTTTAAAGTCTCTCTTCAAATTAAATTCATAGTCGCACTCACATTTAAAAAAAACATTATTTTGATGCTTAAGCATGTGTTTTTTTAAGTTTCTTTTCTGATTTGTTTCATTTGGACATTCCAAACATTTCGGTTTAAGTCGTAATTGAGATTTTGCCGATAACCGATTATATCGCTAAATATCGGTGCCGATTAAAGTTATAAACCAAGTATCGGTTTCAAACAATTGAATTCCAAAGATATCGGTTTATGATGTTTGCTACAATTGAGAATCGGTTTATTAAATTTATCGAATTAATAATTACATAAAAACGAAATCGGTTGACGATACTTATTTCAATCAAATAAAAGAATTAATAAAATAATTTTTTTTGTATTGTAAACGATTAAAACTTCAAAAAAAAATTATACAAATATTTACAATAAAAATATATAAAATCTTATTGTAATTCCTTTTATAAGCTCTCCTTTATGAAATCAGAACATATAAGTATTACATTTCCATGCATAAGTATGTGTTTTTTCAAGTCACCTTTCCGTTTAGATTCATAGTTGATGTTTAAACATGTGCGATTTTAAAGTCTCTCTTCAAATTAAATTCATAGTCGCACTCACATTTAAAAAAACATTATTTTGATGCTTAAGCATGTGTTTTTTTAAGTTTCTTTTCTGATTTGTTTCATTTGGACATTCCAAACATTTCGGTTTAAGTCGTAATTGAGATTTTGCCGATAACCGATTATATCGCTAAATATCGGTGCCGATTAAAGTTATAAACCAAGTATCGGTTTCAAACAATTGAATTCCAAAGATATCGGTTTATGATGTTTGCTACAATTGAGAATCGGTTTATTAAATTTATCGAATTAATAATTACATAAAAACGAAATCGGTTGACGATACTTATTTCAATCAAATAAAAGAATTAATAAAATATTTTTTTTTTGTATTGTAAACGATTAAAACTTTTAAAAAAATTATACAAATATTTACAATAAAAATATATAAAATCTTTTTGTAATTCCTTTTATAAGCTCTCCTTTATGAAATCAGAACATATAAGTATTACATTTCCATGCATAAGTATGTGTTTTTTCAAGTCACCTTTCCGTTTAGATTCATAGTTGATGTTTAAACATGTGCGATTTTAAAGTCTCTCTTCAAATTAAATTCATAGTCGCACTCACATTTAAAAAAAACATTATTTTGATGCTTAAGCATGTGTTTTTTTAAGTTTCTTTTCTGATTTGTTTCATTTGGACATTCCAAACATTTCGGTTTAAGTCGTAATTGAGATTTTGCCGATAACCGATTATATCGCTAAATATCGGTGCCGATTAAAGTTATAAACCAAGTATCGGTTTCAAACAATTGAATTCCAAAGATATCGGTTTATGATGTTTGCTACAATTGAGAATCGGTTTATTAAATTTATCGAATTAATAATTACATAAAAACGAAATCGGTTGACGATACTTATTTCAATCAAATAAAAGAATTAATAAAATATTTTTTTTTGTATTGTAAACGATTAAAACTTCAAAAAAAAATTATACAAATATTTACAATAAAAAAAATATATAAAATCTTTTTGTAATTCCTTTTATAAGCTCTCCTTTATGAAATCAGAACATATAAGTATTACATTTCCATGCATAAGTATGTGTTTTTTCAAGTCACCTTTCCGTTTAGATTCATAGTTGATGTTTAAACATGTGCGATTTTAAAGTCTCTCTTCAAATTAAATTCATAGTCGCACTCACATTTAAAAAAAACATTATTTTGATGCTTAAGCATGTGTTTTTTTAAGTTTCTTTTCTGATTTGTTTCATTTGGACATTCCAAACATTTCGGTTTAAGTCGTAATTGAGATTTTGCCGATAACCGATTATATCGCTAAATATCGGTGCCGATTAAAGTTATAAACCAAGTATCGGTTTCAAACAATTGAATTCCAAAGATATCGGTTTTATGATGTTTGCTACAATTGAGAATCGGTTTATTAAATTTATCGAATTAATAATTACATAAAAACGAAATCGGTTGACGATACTTATTTCAATCAAATAAAAGAATTAATAAAATATTTTTTTTTGTATTGTAAACGATTAAAACTTTTAAAAAAATTATACAAATATTTACAATAAAAATATATAAAATCTTTTTGTAATTCCTTTTATAAGCTCTCCTTTATGAAATCAGAACATATAAGTATTACATTTCCATGCATAAGTATGTGTTTTTTCAAGTCACCTTTCCGTTTAGATTCATAGTTGATGTTTAAACATGTGCGATTTTAAAGTCTCTCTTCAAATTAAATTCATAGTCGCACTCACATTTAAAAAAACATTATTTTGATGCTTAAGCATGTGTTTTTTTAAGTTTCTTTTCTGATTTGTTTCATTTGGACATTCCAAACATTTCGGTTTAAGTCGTAATTGAGATTTTGCCGATAACCGATTATATCGCTAAATATCGGTGCCGATTAAAGTTATAAACCAAGTATCGGTTTCAAACAATTGAATTCCAAAGATATCGGTTTATGATGTTTGCTACAATTGAGAATCGGTTTATTAAATTTATCGAATTAATAATTACATAAAAACGAAATCGGTTGACGATACTTATTTCAATCAAATAAAAGAATTAATAAAATAATTTTTTTTTGTATTGTAAACGATTAAAACTTTAAAAAAAATTATACAAATATTTACAATAAAAATATATAAAATCTTTTTGTAATTCCTTTTATAAGCTCTCCTTTATGAAATCAGAACATATAAGTATTACATTTCCATGCATAAGTATGTGTTTTTTCAAGTCACCTTTCCGTTTAGATTCATAGTTGATGTTTAAACATGTGCGATTTTAAAGTCTCTCTTCAAATTAAATTCATAGTCGCACTCACATTTAAAAAAACATTATTTTGATGCTTAAGCATGTGTTTTTTTAAGTTTCTTTTCTGATTTGTTTCATTTGGACATTCCAAACATTTCGGTTTAAGTCGTAATTGAGATTTTGCCGATAACCGATTATATCGCTAAATATCGGTGCCGATTAAAGTTATAAACCAAGTATCGGTTTCAAACAATTGAATTCCAAAGATATCGGTTTATGATGTTTGCTACAATTGAGAATCGGTTTATTAAATTTATCGAATTAATAATTACATAAAAACGAAATCGGTTGACGATACTTATTTCAATCAAATAAAAGAATTAATAAAATATTTTTTTTTGTATTGTAAACGATTAAAACTTTAAAAAAAATTATACAAATATTTACAATAAAAATATATAAAATCTTTTTGTAATTCCTTTTATAAGCTCTCCTTTATGAAATCAGAACATATAAGTATTACATTTCCATGCATAAGTATGTGTTTTTTCAAGTCACCTTTCCGTTTAGATTCATAGTTGATGTTTAAACATGTGCGATTTTAAAGTCTCTCTTCAAATTAAATTCATAGTCGCACTCACATTTAAAAAAAACATTATTTTGATGCTTAAGCATGTGTTTTTTTAAGTTTCTTTTCTGATTTGTTTCATTTGGACATTCCAAACATTTCGGTTTAAGTCGTAATTGAGATTTTGCCGATAACCGATTATATCGCTAAATATCGGTGCCGATTAAAGTTATAAACCAAGTATCGGTTTCAAACAATTGAATTCCAAAGATATCGGTTTATGATGTTTGCTACAATTGAGAATCGGTTTATTAAATTTATCGAATTAATAATTACATAAAAACGAAATCGGTTGACGATACTTATTTCAATCAAATAAAAGAATTAATAAAATATTTTTTTTTGTATTGTAAACGATTAAAACTTTTAAAAAAATTATACAAATATTTACAATAAAAATATATAAAATCTTTTTGTAATTCCTTTTATAAGCTCTCCTTTATGAAATCAGAACATATAAGTATTACATTTCCATGCATAAGTATGTGTTTTTTCAAGTCACCTTTCCGTTTAGATTCATAGTTGATGTTTAAACATGTGCGATTTTAAAGTCTCTCTTCAAATTAAATTCATAGTCGCACTCACATTTAAAAAAACATTATTTTGATGCTTAAGCATGTGTTTTTTTAAGTTTCTTTTCTGATTTGTTTCATTTGGACATTCCAAACATTTCGGTTTAAGTCGTAATTGAGATTTTGCCGATAACCGATTATATCGCTAAATATCGGTGCCGATTAAAGTTATAAACCAAGTATCGGTTTCAAACAATTGAATTCCAAAGATATCGGTTTATGATGTTTGCTACAATTGAGAATCGGTTTATTAAATTTATCGAATTAATAATTACATAAAAACGAAATCGGTTGACGATACTTATTTCAATCAAATAAAAGAATTAATAAAATATTTTTTTTTGTATTGTAAACGATTAAAACTTTTAAAAAAATTATACAAATATTTACAATAAAAATATATAAAATCTTTTTGTAATTCCTTTTATAAGCTCTCCTTTATGAAATCAGAACATATAAGTATTACATTTCCATGCATAAGTATGTGTTTTTTCAAGTCACCTTTCCGTTTAGATTCATAGTTGATGTTTAAACATGTGCGATTTTAAAGTCTCTCTTCAAATTAAATTCATAGTCGCACTCACATTTAAAAAAAACATTATTTTGATGCTTAAGCATGTGTTTTTTTAAGTTTCTTTTCTGATTTGTTTCATTTGGACATTCCAAACATTTCGGTTTAAGTCGTAATTGAGATTTTGCCGATAACCGATTATATCGCTAAATATCGGTGCCGATTAAAGTTATAAACCAAGTATCGGTTTCAAACAATTGAATTCCAAAGATATCGGTTTATGATGTTTGCTACAATTGAGAATCGGTTTATTAAATTTATCGAATTAATAATTACATAAAAACGAAATCGGTTGACGATACTTATTTCAATCAAATAAAAGAATTAATAAAATATTTTTTTTTGTATTGTAAACGATTAAAACTTTTAAAAAAAAAATTATACAAATATTTACAATAAAAATATATAAAATCTTTTTGTAATTCCTTTTATAAGCTCTCCTTTATGAAATCAGAACATATAAGTATTACATTTCCATGCATAAGTATGTGTTTTTTCAAGTCACCTTTCCGTTTAGATTCATAGTTGATGTTTAAACATGTGCGATTTTAAAGTCTCTCTTCAAATTAAATTCATAGTCGCACTCACATTTAAAAAAACATTATTTTGATGCTTAAGCATGTGTTTTTTTAAGTTTCTTTTCTGATTTGTTTCATTTGGACATTCCAAACATTTCGGTTTAAGTCGTAATTGAGATTTTGCCGATAACCGATTATATCGCTAAATATCGGTGCCGATTAAAGTTATAAACCAAGTATCGGTTTCAAACAATTGAATTCCAAAGATATCGGTTTATGATGTTTGCTACAATTGAGAATCGGTTTATTAAATTTATCGAATTAATAATTACATAAAAACGAAATCGGTTGACGATACTTATTTCAATCAAATAAAAGAATTAATAAAATATTTTTTTTTGTATTGTAAACGATTAAAACTTTAAAAAAAATTATACAAATATTTACAATAAAAATATATAAAATCTTTTTGTAATTCCTTTTATAAGCTCTCCTTTATGAAATCAGAACATATAAGTATTACATTTCCATGCATAAGTATGTGTTTTTTCAAGTCACCTTTCCGTTTAGATTCATAGTTGATGTTTAAACATTACAAAAAGATTTGTATAATTTTTTATAAAGTTTTAATCGTTTACAATACAAAAAAAAATATTTTATTAATTCTTTTATTTGATTGAAATAAGTATCGTCAACCGATTTCGTTTTTATGTAATTATTAATTCGATAAATTTAATAAACCGATTCTCAATTGTAGCAAACATCATAAACCGATATCTTTGGAATTCAATTGTTTGAAACCGATACTTGGTTTATAACTTTAATCGGCACCGATATTTAGCGATATAATCGGTTATCGGCAAAATCTCAATTACGACTTAAACCGAAATGTTTGGAATGTCCAAATGAAACAAATCAGAAAAGAAACTTAAAAAAACACATGCTTAAGCATCAAAATAATGTTTTTTTAAATGTGAGTGCGACTATGAATTTAATTTGAAGGGAGACTTTAAAATCGCACATGTTTAAACATCAACTATGAATCTAAACGGAAAGGTGACTTGAAAAAACACATACTTATGCATGGAAATGTAATACTTATATGTTCTGATTTCATAAAGGAGAGCTTATAAAAGGAATTACAAAAAAGATTTTATATATTTTTATTGTAAATATTTGTATAATTTTTTTAAAAGTTTTAATCGTTTACAATAAAAAAAAAAATATTTTATTAATTCTTTTATTTGATTGAAATAAGTATCGTCAACCGATTTCGTTTTTATGTAATTATTAATTCGATAAATTTAATAAACCGATTCTCAATTGTAGCAAACATCATAAACCGATATCTTTGGAATTCAATTCTTTGAAACCGATACTTGGTTTATAACTTTAATCGGCACCGATATTTAGCGATATAATCGGTTATCGGCAAAATCTCAATTACGACTTAAACCGAAATGTTTGGAATGTCCAAATGAAACAAATCAGAAAAGAAACTTAAAAAAACACATGCTTAAGCATCAAAATAATGTTTTTTTAAATGTGAGTGCGACTATGAATTTAATTTGAAGAGAGACTTTAAAATCGCACATGTTTAAACATCAACTATGAATCTAAACAGAAAGGTGACTTGAAAAAACACATACTTATGCATGGAAATGTAATACTTATATGTTCTGATTTCATAAAGGAGAGCTTATAAAAGGAATTACAAAAGATTTTATATATTTTTATTGTAAATATTTTTTTAAAGTTTTAATCTTTACAAACAAAAAAAATATTTTATTAATTCTTTTATTTGATTAATAATATGTCAACCGATATATCGTTTTATATAATTATTAATTTCGATATATTTTATAAACCGATTTTCAATTATAACAAACATCATAAACCGATATCTTTGGAATTCAATAATTGTTGAAACCGATACTTGGTTTATATTTATAATCGGTACCGATATTTACCGATATAATTGGTTATCGGCAAATTTTCAATTGCGAAATAAACCTAAATTGACACATCTGTATATTATAACGAGATCGATCGTTATAATTCTACCGAACGTGACTTTGGAGACTGTGTATTGTTACCGACCGTCGGTTGGGGAAATTTCACAACAACAAACGTTGTTTAGTCCCAGCACAACCATTTTTTACACATCATATTAGTTGTTGCTACGATACATATTCTTCAAGTCACTAGTAATAATTTTCTTCTATAACAATTACATTAAGGTTAGGTTCTATATTCTTCCTAACTATTATTTACATTACACCCAAAAGATATTAGACATTTCTTGTCAATTTATTAATCTCTATTCTATTTATTTACTTTGCACATCTACTCCAACCACCTTTTAACTGGTTCCTCGGTATAGTTGACGAGAAAGTTTCGTGGGTGATTGCGTTACCTGTCTTCTATATCGAGGGAGGAACTTGTTACTCTTTTTCCTGGTGATTTTTCGCTGGGTAAGTATAGTCGCCAGAAAAGGGAGTAAAAATTTCAAAATCTTTTTTTTTGAGTACCCTGGGGCCAAACTGGGGACTTCACCCAGGAATCCCTTTATCGAAGAAATTGGTATGTTACAAATATATATATATATATATATATATATATATATATATATATATATATATATATATATATATATATATATATATATATATATATATATATATATATATATATATATATATATATATATATATATATATATATATATATATATATATATATATATATATATATATATATATATATATATATATATATATATATATATATATATATATATATATATATATATATATATATATATATATATATATATATATATATATATATATATATATATATATATATATATATATATATATATATATATATATATATATATATATATATATATATATATATATATATATATATATATATATATATATATATATATATATATATATATATATATATATATATATATATATATATATATAAAGGATTACTGCCTTCTTCAGAGTGGTCCCTCGGTGTGTGCTAAACGCATAACCGAGGTGATTCTCTCTGGCATGAAGGCGTACATTACATATTCTTTCCCTTCAACTAAACCTTACAAATCTTGGTTCAATTCTACTTGTTCTCGCGCTAACCGTCTCAGAGAAGCTGTCTTCAAAGATTACCGTCCTCTTCAAACCTCAGAAACTCATGCAACTTATATTTCATCCAGGAATCGTACTAAATTTATTCTTCAAGATACTAAAAACTCTTTTCTCCGTCGTAAATACAATAATCTTTCGGGCTCCTCTTCCTCTCGCTGTTTTTGGCATTTTGAAAAAAAATGTCAAATCTAACTTTGTTTCTTCCTCTTTCCCTCTTCCAGTCTCTTCTGATGACACAACTTCCGTTTTACCTTCTACTGAAGCTAAACTCTTTGTTCAAGCTTTGCTTCTAACTCTACCTTAGATTTATGCTTAATATTGTAATTTCTTCTAAAGATATTTTTACTCTCTCTGAGCTGAACACTAAGAATGCGTATGATCTTGATAGTATTTTTATCTGCGGTTTCAAAACTTGTTCTTCTGAGCTTGCACCCTGTCTTGATAAACTTTTTTATCTCTGTCTATCCAATTCGACCACCCCTACTTGCCGGAAGTAGCCTTCAGCCTGTGCTGAAGAAAGAGGACCACCCTCAACTCTCTAACTCTCGTCCCATTTCTTTAACCTCGTTTCTTTCTAAAGTTTTCGAATCTATCCATTCTAACAGGAAAATTTAGAAATATCTCAATTCTTCTAATCTTATCTTTGTTCGACAATTTGACTTTCGTATAGAGCACTGTACTGGTGATCTTTCCCTTTTTTCTGACTCTTTGTTCTCCAGTCTTGGGGGGTTAGGAAAATCTTTCGCTGTGGCGTTAAAATATCGAAAGCCTTCTATATAGTCTGCCACAAAGCTTTGATATCCAAACTTCCCTCTTTCGGTATCTATCCTTCTCCCAGTGACTTTCTCTTTAATTTCCTTTCCGGTCGTTCTATAGCAGCTCTTGTAGACTGCCAGCGTTCTTCCTTTAAATCTATAAATAATGATCTTCTTCAAGGATTTGTCCTATCCCCATCTCTTTCTCTAATTTTTTATCGATGACCTTCTCTTTGTTGCTTCGTCTCCTATCCACTCCTATGCCGATAACTTCACCCTTCTTTACTCTTTCAACTTGAAAGACGTCCCCTCCAACAGCAGTTAACTGATAGATCAAGAAGGATAGCCTTGCAGCAACTGACCTCTGATATTTCTCGCATTTCAAATTGTGGCAGAGAAAACACGGTAATTTTCAATGCCTCAAATCTCAGTTCATTCATCTTTCTACTCAGCACTGCCCTAAACATAACTATGACATCTTCGAAAACACACGACTCAAATTCATCTGTCCTCAATATTCTCGGTGTTTCTTTTTCTCGTGAACTTTCTTGGAAGGATCATATTAATTCTCTTTCTGAACAAGCTTATAAGAAGTTAGGGGTACTGAGGAATCTTCGTGATTTTTTTACGCCACCTCAGATGCTTTCTATTGATAATGGTGTTCTTCACCCCCGTATGGAGTACGCCTCACATATCTGGAGTGTTTCCAAACATACAGCTCTTTTCGAAAAGGTGAAGTCTAGGGCTTTTTGACTAATCAGCTCTTTTGTTCTAACTCACTCTCTCTAATCTCTTTTTACACTTCGAATTGTTGCGTCACTCTCTCTGTACTATCGCTATTACAACGGACACTGTTCTTCTGAACTCTCACGTCGCATACCTATATCGAACACTCCGACCCCAGACTTAACCACTATGCTCAATCTTAACAAACTTAAATTTGGTGTTATACCAAAAATTTTTCTACGGAGGGCTCTGCCCCCGTACCCCCGACCCGTGAGTGATGATGATACTGTAGACAACTTTTCCTGTCGATGTTTTGGGGTATTTCCCATTTTTTCCAATTTCGATAAAAGTTTTAAAAAAACTGACATTGCCAGGCGTACGATTCTCGCGAGACATAAAAATAAGTAAACTTTACTTATGTAAAATTTATTATTATAAGAATTTTTTTTTTATTTCCGAATGTTTCCTGCCTGAAATTCGACAAGGATTCTAAAAATGTAATCCTTTTTTACGTAGGTTAAGTAATTTTTTAGTTATGTAGCTAGTTCAAACTGAAGTCTGGCCATATATATATATATATATATATATATATATATATATATATATATATATATATATATATATATATATATATATATATATATATATATATATATATATGTGTGTGTGTGTGTGTGTGTGTGTGTGTGTGCTTGTGTGTAACTATATCATCTCCAGATATTATGCTTACCTAAAATACTGTTATATTTCACTGTGATCAATGGGCGTGGCTAAAGTATCTTGTTGAAAGACTATTGGATGAAAATTTAATCTTAAAATTAGACCCATGTGACTTTGAAAAATGATCGACCCAAGCAAAAGTGCATTACTTCTGTCCACGATAGTACATTTACAGGCTTAAAATTTAAAAGGAGGTCCTATGCTACTAAATTCAATAAATAATAATCTTAATAATAATAATGTGACTGTCCAATTCTCTGAAAAGGAGCTGCTAGGTTAAAACACTGTGGTTTCCTTTGAGCCCCAATGTTTAAGACATATAAATATACATAAAAATATATAAATAATTTTAATTTATTTAATAATTACAAGTTATGATAGGTTGCTTCTAGAGTAGCAAAAGTTTAGAAATATTGATCATGCAAACAACAATAACAAAGTCGTTTCTTATGAAGTTTGCTACAATAATTCTAGTAATAATAATAATGATGATATTTATTTCAAATATTGTAATAATAATAATAATAATAATAATAATAATAATAATAATAATAATAATAATAATAATAATAATAATAATAATAATAATAATAATAATAATAATAATAATAATAATAATAATAATAATAATAATAATAATAATAATAATAATAATAATAATAATAATAGTAACAATAATGGTAACTATAATGATAACAGTTTCGGAAATACAACAGTGATGAACATAGTGATAATAATAGTTATGATGATAATAGTAATAATAGAAATAAGTTGTAATATAATATTTATATAATAAAATTTTCAATAATAAAAATAAGAACAATAATAATAATAAAAACAATGTCAGCAACGATTGTACATAGTAATAATAATAATCGTATTGATGATTAAGTACATAATTAAAATATTCTAATAACACTTTATACGTGATCAAATAAGAATTGTCATTAAAATCAAGTTAAAGATTTAGTTTTTGGATATCTCTTGCTATTTAGCTGAACAAAAGCGTTAGTTGTATTACAAAACCAAATATAGCTGGATCCATAATTTGATTATTGTCTTTACTTTTTTGAATGCTAAAATTTTAAATTTCGGTTTCTCTGATCCAGCTGTAACATTTAATGTCCAATCGAATTGTTTTTGTCCTTCATTTACTTCTACAGATTTCGCACTGTCTGTTTAAGAAACTAACATTTAAAACAATTTTGTTTAGAATATTATTACTTTACCTTATCATCTATTTATCTGTAATGGTTTCATGTGGGATTCGCCAAATTATTTCCGATCAAATAATTTACCTTCTGGAACTTTATAAATACATTCATCGTTTATGTCAGACGATTTTAATATCACAACATTGTCATGTTCTTTACTTCTTAGAGTTAATTGATGTTTTATTACATAAATTACTTTATCAGTAATTTTCTCAAAATCCGAATTTATGATTTAAATGGAATAGCTACACTAAAATTATCCTGATGACCTTTTAAATAAGTAATCGTGTCTCTCCATAATTTTTACATTTTTTCACATTTATCGAGAACCCACATTAAATTCATACCTTCTGAATAATCGAAAGAATATGTTAAAAGTCCTTTCATAGTTGATGCTTGTCCAGGATTTAAATATCCTTCAATATTTTTATTTCCAAATTTTTAATCAACTCTTGAAAATAAATTCATAATTGCATTATTAATAAAATTTACGTATAATTCAGTTCCAATACAGGTTGATCTTTTTTAAGTGTTTGATTTGTCTTCCTTTTGAAAGATCCTTCGATATAAATATAACTTCAAAAAAGTAATAAACATTCATCTTGATTTTGAACTGATATTCTTATATATATCAGAGGATTTATTTTAATTAGTCCCTGTATTAGGTTCATAATGTCGATATTCGAATTTTTTAATCGAATCATCATTTTCTTAAGATTTCTTCTAATTTAAATAATGTTTCATTTAATATAGAGAAAAAGTTTTTGTAGGTTTTAAATGTAATCGAATAATTATTATTTTTCCTAGAAGATTGAATGGTTTATGATTTTGATCAGTGTGCCAAATATGAATTGAATTAATAGATGAAATTTTAACCGGTAAATATATTACCGTATTGATTTTTTCAATCATTTTAAAACAAGGAAGAATATCAGGAAAGAAAATATACAAAAGTGGTTCTTGCATTCCATTAAGATTCGAACCTTCTATAATATCAAAATTAACTAAAATTGAATTTACTAATTTACTAATGTTTTCCCCTTCCCTTCGTATTCATCGTAAAAGTTCCTATAATGACAAATTATGACAAATACGAATTTGAATATTTGATTCCTTGAAATGATAACACATTTCAGAGTAATGTTGTTTTCTTCAATGATGAATGCTTCTGAATGATTGTTTTGCAAATTGTTTTTGACTGCATTTATTAATCGTTTCGATCTCATAAGCACCTGTTGAAAATATTTTTTCAAATATTTTATCATTAAATTTACATACAAATTTATTAATTGTCTCATCGATATTTGATACTGAATGATATGTATCTACATTTAAAAATACTATTTCAAGCGCTTTATCCTTACCTAATTTATAGGTGGATAAAAATTAATCTTAAAATCAGATGTAATACTAGATAACACAATGCACATTTATTATAGAAAAAAATATATTTAAAGATTCTATTATATCTTTATCAAGTATACCAAATCTTAACAGTTCATCATTTATAGCTTGTAACTCATTAAAAGAGCTAGTAGTACCCTACTTACTTTGTAAAAATAACATTCCATACCTATTAACAACCTCAGTATCTGAAGGTAAAAATTTAAATCCCGTTGCTGAAATCTCAAAAAATATCTCTTAAACTATTACTCGGTGTTTTCGCTTTCACTCTTAATGCCGATGTTATTTTCTTTAAATCATCGAAAAAATTTATTCATTATACATTTGCTTAATAAAGTTATCTTATTTTTTGTCTCTATCCGATTTTATAGCTCTATAATTTTTTAGAAACGCTTTAGTTTGCAGCATTATTTTCTTATAATTATCTATATCACATTTAGGAACATTCCCTTGATTTTTCAAAGAGAGAAGTTTCCATAGCCCTTCAGTTCCTATGTATTGGTTTCGTTTAATTAAGAGTTAAATTATTACCATCAATTTTAACATTTTCATTACCAAATTTAAAATCCAAACTTCTTTTAATTTTTCTAATACCAAATGAGTTACATATTTAGTGTAAGATGACATTGCTTTCAAATACTTAAAAGATATCTTTTCTAAGTTCAATGATTCATACTTAGATGTATTAGGGGAAGAAAGTACATCTTCAACAATTAAAAGAGATCTACTTGCAGTTGGAGGAGGTCGACTTTGAAGTATTTCATTTTGATGCATAGTTATATCCTTAATCGGTTCGATTAAAGGTTGAAGTAGTTTATCATTTTCTTGATAGATGTCTTGTTCACCCAATTTCTTATCTAAAAATCGTTTCTTAAGTTTCTTTCAAATATTCACTAAGTTGGATATTTGTTAGATATTAACATATGCCATTTATTATATAAAAAGGAGCAAACAGGAAACAGCTAAACAGGAAATAGGAATCAGGAAATAGTTAAATAGGAAACAGCAAGCTGTTTCGCATTCTGCTATGCATAGGGTATCTATTTCCCAAAGCCGTGTCTCGTTCTAGTCTTCCGATAAATAATGATTTTTTCAACATTGGATCCTTCCCTTATGGGAAGGATCCAATGATAAAAAAATTATTTTTATCCGACTTTCCTGAAAATTTCATTATAGATAGCTTTTTCCCGACGAAAAAACTCCATTCCTAACGTTTTTATGAGACTATAACGGTTTAAATGCTTTTTGGAAAATTTCACGCAAATTCAAGCCGATGCTGGGGCCAAACCACTTTTCAGAATTTGAAGTACATATTCCAAAATCTATTGGATACAAAAGCTTCTTACAGAATTTTGTTCTTTGTTTTCTAGGTGTTGAATTTTTTTTCCAATTTTGAAAAATTCACACCTCCGGACAAGAAAATAAAAAAACTGTACATTGAAATCTTTAATTTTTAGAGGGTCTATATAGGAGGGACAGGGCTACAAATTTCTTTAAATACTATATTCAATGGTATTTGTTAGTTAGTTTTTTTTTTTTTTTTGGAGATATTAAGATATTGCCACTCAAAAATGGCCAATTTTCGAAGAAATTTCAAAATTTCCAAAGTTTGAGAAGCTGTATCTTAAACCATACAAATCGGTTTTAGAAATGCCTTAAATAAAATTTTTAGCTCTGTCCTTTCTCTAAATACCTGTCAAAATAAAAAAAAATTTTCGAAAAAAAATTGAACTTCTATAAATCAATCGCTATCATTATCAATCTAAAAAGTAGAACATTAAAGTTGTAGAAATCGGGGCTGAGAATACTCTGTTAAATTTTTACGTCATTTCAACCATTGGTTTAGCACTTCTATTCATTCTCTTTTTGGATTTTGACCCCAAATAACTTTTAAATATTTATAGACAGGAACAGTCAGAAATCGAAAGTTCTTAGCTTTTAAAAATACGAATACATTGTAAATTTCAGCTCAATCGGTCAAATAATAAAAAAATAAAATAACTTTTTTTGAGATTGGATCCTACCCAGTAGTCATTTTCATTTATCCATGATGCAAAATCATATTCTTTCCATTTAACAAATATTCTCCCTTTATTTTTTAATGCATAGCCTCGTTATTGATGATGTTGCATGTATGTTGACTAGAATTGCTAAATTTGAGAATTCCTATGTTTGATGCTGTCTAAAACCTTAGTATGAATGTTTGTGTTGTTGATATATTGTTACCTTAGGCAAGATAGTGTATAAAACCATAAGAAAATAGCTGAAATGTGAAAATATGAAGTTTTATGAGTTAGTTATATTGAATATTGGGGACATTCGAAGGTAAATGAATAAGTTATTAGATTTCTTACCCTTGATATTGATAGATTTGGATATTCATATGTTTGGTACTGGCTGAAACCTAGTATGAATGCTTGTATTGTTGATATATTGGCATCTAAAGCGTGTTAATTATGAAGATTCATAAGAAAATAGAGTATGTGGGAAAATGTAAAGTTTTTACGAGTTAGTTATATTGAATATTGAGGATATTCGCCGGTGAATGAATAAGTTATTAGTTTTCCCACCCTCGATATTGGTAGATTTGGGTGTTCTTATGTTTGATGCTGTCTAAAACCTTAGTATGAATGTTTGTGTTGTTGATATATTGTTACCTTAGGCAAGATAGTGTATAAAACCATAAGAAAATAGCTGAAATGTGAAAATATGAAGTTTTATGAGTTAGTTATATTGAATATTGGGGACATTCGAAGGTAAATGAATAAGTTATTAGATTTCTTACCCTTGATATTGATAGATTTGGATATTCATATGTTTGGTACTGGCTGAAACCTAGTATGAATGCTTGTATTGTTGATATATTGGCATCTAAAGCGTGTTAATTATGAAGATTCATAAGAAAATAGAGTATGTGTGAAAATATAAAGTTTTTACGAGTTAGTTATATTGAATATTGAGGATATTCGCCGGTGAATGAATAAGTTATTAGTTTTCCCACCCTCGATATTGGCAGATTTGGGTGTTCTTATGTTTGAATCTGTCTAATATATGTTCAGATGGGTGAAAAATAATGATAATAATAAAATGCAGGAACAGCTATAGCCCTGTTAGTGAGGATGTTGCCCGAGACCCTAGTATGAATGCATGTATTGTTAATATATTGGTATCTTAAGCATGATAGTGTGTAAAAAACCATAAGAAAATAGTTGAAGTGTGAAAATATAAAGTTTTTACGAGTTAGTTATATTGAATATTGGGGATATTCGAAGGTGAATGAATAAGTTATTAGTTTTCCTACCCCCGATATTGATAGATTTGGGTATTCTTATGTTTGATTCTGTTAGAAATCTTAGTATGACTGTTTGTATTGGCCATGTAAAAGTATGTTCAATGAATGAAATGTATATATAAGGTTTGAGTTACGATGAGTGCTGGTGAGGATTGGGTCTTTATCATGAGATCGGCAAAATATTCAGTAAAAGTAGGTTAAAGGGAATTTAGCATTTGAAGAAATATGGAGTTTACTATCTTTTGGGGCAAAGTATGTCGGCTCTTGATTTGGATTGTGTGATGGGTCTAATATATAAGCTCATACGGGTAAAAATTAATAATAATAATGGAAAAGGTATGACGCATGTTGGTGAGGGTTCTGTTTGAAACCTCTGTGAAAATGTTTGTTGATTATATTGACATCTACTGTAAAGCATTTTAGTATAAGTTAGTTTATAAAGAATAGCAAGAATATAGATGAGGTGTGAAAATACAAAGTTTTAAAGACGTAGTTATATCGAATGTTGGTATCATTCGAAAGTAAATGCATAAGTTATTAGGCTGTATAACTTCAAAATTAATAATGCTGCATATATGTTACCTAGATTTGAAAGCAGGGTATTCTTATGCTAACTAGATTAGGGAAATTTAGGTATTCTTATGTTTCGATGCTGTTAGAAATCTTAGTATGAGTGTTGTATTGACTAAGTAAAAGTATGCTCAATAAATGAAATGTTTATATGAAGGAGGCGTTACGACGAGTTCTGGTGAGGAATCTTATCTTTATCGTGAGAAATCGACTAAATTTTCAGGGAAAACAGGATAAAGGGTATTTAACTTATGAAGAAATATGGAGTTTAGCATCTTTCAGGGCTAAGTATGTCGGCTCTTGATATGGAAAAAAGTGTAATGGGCACTAATATATAAGTCCATATGGTTGAAAATTAATAATAAAATGAAGAAAAAGTTATTAAGTGTGTTGGTGCGGCTTCGGATCATTCGTCAATGTCAAAGAAAAGGCCGAAGGGTATGGTGGTAATTACCTGGGCTATTAAAAGGTGCACAAGTAAATGGAATATATATATGTAATTGATTATTTGGTGTATAGTGATAAATGGTCCTAACAATGGGTTTATTATGTTCCCATAGATCAATATCAGGAAAAAGGTAAAAAGGTCCATGTCTAATTACCTGGAAAGCTGAATTTATTAGGCCGGGTTTTATATTTCCATCAATCAATGTCAAGGAAAAGGCATAAAGGTCCAGTTTAGTTACCTGGAAAGCGT
>SEYY01015177.1:0-21318 GCA_009176605.1 Armadillidium nasatum | reverse complement strand
CCTACTTCTCTTTGCTTACTCTTGTCTAGTTTTCTCTCAGATCGTTCCATTTCGGCAGTTGTAGATGGAGCGACCTCTTCCTCCTTTTCTGTCAACTGTGGTGTTCCTCTGGGTTCTGTTTTATCTCCAACCTTATTCTTACTTTTCATTAACGATCTTCTCAACTGCACTTCTAACTCTGTTCACTCTTATGCTGATGATTCAACTCTACATTCTTCTACTCATTTCAAATCTGCTCCCTCTTTTGCTTCTAGACTTGCTTCTTGTCTTCAACTTTCCGATTCTATTCTTGCCGATCTGGATGGAATTTCCCGGTGGGGACATAGCAACCTTGTGAAATTCAACTCTTTAAAAACTCAACTTCTTTACATCTCCCTCTCAAAAACACCTCCTAACTTTCCTATCCTCTTCAATGGCTCTCCCGTCTCACCTGTAAATAACATTAACATTCTTGGTCTAAACATAAACAACAAACTGTCTTGGAAACCACATATCACAATGGTTGCTAAAGCTGCCTCTAAGAAGCTGGGAGTTCTGTTCAGGTTGCGAGAGTTTTTTTCTTCTGAGCAGTTACTCCAGATATACAAGGGTCTTATTCGCCCTTGTATGGAGTACTGTTCTCACATTTGGGGGGGCTCTGGCTCCTCCTCTCTTCTGGATAGGGTTGAGTCAAAAGCTGTGAGATTAATAAACTGTCCCTACTTTCAAACTCTCTTGACCCTCTGTCCCTGCGACGTTTCTACAGGTACTACAATGGCAGGTGCTCGAGGGAATTGGCCTCTCGCATTCCTCCACCGTTGCGTCGTCCTCGTTGCACGAGGGGTGCCCTGCTTTCGCACCAATTTTGTGTGGACGTAGGGAATCCCAGGCTAGCCCGTTGTGGTATCTCCTTCTTTCCAGCCACCTCTATTCTGTGGAATTCTCTACCATCTTCTATTTTTCCAACTGTATTTAATCTTCCACTCTTCAAGTCTTCCGTCTGCGCCCACCTGAGGGCTGTGCGTTAGGTGTGTGTGTTTGTATGAGTTTTTGTCCTTGTGTGTGTGCCCCCTCCTTGAAAAGGGCTCTGCCCGTGAGTGGTGGCGTTTTGTAAAAAAAAAAAAAAAAAAAAAAAAAAAAAAAAAAAAAAAAAAAAAAAAGACAAATGAAATGAAAGATAAATAAAGATAATACAAATGTCAAAACATTTGCATTGATATATCGGTTTTGATATATCGATATTTCCATATATCGATGGTTATATTACAGTACATTGCAGAAAAATAACACAACAGTCGAAGGACAAATATGGCAACGTGGTATTCAATTGGTTTTGTTATTTTTGTACAAACGAAGGTCAGTCGAAGAACAGTTGCTTCACCATTTGGAGTAAAAATATCAGTTTTTTTCATTTTTTTAGTTTTTCTTTTTATTATGTATTTATATTCCTATTCCGTGAAAGAAAATTATGTGTAGAATGCATTTAAACATATTTTAACTTCATATTTTCAATATAGTGTAAAATAGAGAGGTTCGTGCCAGATCGTATATATTATATATATATATATATATATATATATATATATATATATATATATATATATATATATATATATATATATATATATATATATATATATATATATATATATATATATATATATATATATATATATATATATATATATATATATATATATATATATATATATATATATATATATATATATATATATATATATATATATATATATATATATATATATATATATATATATATATATATATATATATATATATATATATATATATATATATATATATATAGGGATGGAGTGAAGTATCGGTATCGGTATCGGTTTCAGTATCGGTATCGGTATCGGCAATTACAGTATCGGTAAAATTTTTGGACAAGAGTCAAGTATCGGTATCGGTAGTAGTATCGGCAAATGTCGGCATATTTTTAGGTTCTGGATTATTTCCTTTTGTACCATCAGTGGTCAACACAACGGACTTCCATCTTTTGGGCCCGGGTTCGATTCCTCGAAACTATAACATCACTAGCAGTTAATAAAATTATAAATAATGATTCCACGGTTGATTTATCATAGTGGTTATCAAAATTATAACATTTGCACTGCGATTTATACTCAGGATAGAACCTGGTCCATGTTGACGCTACGCCCGAGTTGTGGTCGGGGAAATATTGAAGGGACTTTTCACTAGGCGAGATATGTCAGTAGAAGTTCTGGATTATTTCCTTTTGTACCATCAGTGGAGTAGTGGTCAACACAACGGACTTCCATATTTTGGGCCCGTATTTGATTCCTCGAAACTATAACATCAATAGCAGTTAATAAAATTATAAATAATGATTCCACGGTTGATTTATCATAGTGGTTATCAAAATTATAACATTTGCACTGCGATTTATACTCAGGATAGAACCTGGTCCATGTTGACGCTACGCCCAAGTTGTGGTCGGGGAAATATTGAAGGGACTTTTCACTAGGCGAGATATGTCAGTAGAAGTTCTGGATTATTTCCTTTTGTACCATCAGTGGAGTAGTGGTCAACACAACGGACTTCCATCTTTTGGGCCCGGGTTCGATTCCTCGAAACTATAACATCACTAGCAGTTAATAAAATTATAAATAATGATTCCACGGTTGATTTATCATAGTGGTTATCAAAATTATAACATTTGCACTGCGATTTATACTCAGGATAGAACCTGGTCCATGTTGACGCTACGCCCAAGTTGTGGTCGGGGAAATATTGAAGGGACTTTTCATATGTCAGTAGAAGTTCTGGATTATTTCCTTTTGTACCATCAGTGGAGTAGTGGTCAACACAACGGACTTCCATCTTTTGGACCCGGGTTCGATTCCTCGAAACTATAACATCACTAGCAGTTAATAAAATTATAAATAATGATTCCACGGTTGATTTATCATAGTGGTTATCAAAATTATTATATATATATATATATATATATATATATATATATATATATATATATATATATATATATATATATATATATATATATATATATATATATATATATATATATATATATATATATATATATATATATATCATAAATTGAATTGCTCCACTTGAGCTTAATCTTTAGCAGAAACAGAAAGACAAAAATGAAGGCCACATATAATTAAGATTTACATAAATTAATTAAGATATCTGACGTTTCGATTTAATTAATACTAAAACCATCATCATGAGAAAAAAGTTTGTATTAAAAATTGCTTAACAAAGTAAATAAATAAATATAAATAAAAAGTAAAAAAAAAAAAAAAAAAAAAAAAGTGAAGGTATATATATATATATATATATATATATATATATATATATATATATATATATATATATATATATATATATATATATATATATATATATATATATATATATATATATATATATATATATATATATATATATATATATATATATATATATATTGAGAGAGAGAGAGAGAGAGATTTTTAAATACGTTAGATTTCGTTAGATTTGGTTCATTTTTTTGGTTAGACTAGGTTTGCTTTGGATTACGTAAGGGTTTGTTTGCTTTCGTTAGGTTAGGTTAGGTTTGGTTACGTAAGTTTTTGTTTAATTTCAATAGGTTAGGTTAGGTTATATGCTTTTCCTGATAGAACAGAGAAAATATTAATCGAATGTATTAAAAGGAAAATTAATAAGGAAATAACAATAATTAGTGACTGACTGACTTTGCTTGCAATAAAAACATTAAAAATATTGAAAGGTTTAACTTCAAACACGAAACTGTTTAATTCAATTTTTTTCATTTTTAAAAAAACACATAAAAAATGCGTTCTTAATTCTTTTGGCTAAATTAATTACACTGGTGCTCTTCAAAATTTTATTCTTTAAGGTAAGGTATATATATATATATATATATATATATATATATATATATATATATATATATATATATATATATATATATATATATATATATATATATATATATATATATATATATATATATATATATATATATATATATATATATATATATATATATATATATATATATATATATATATATATATATATATATATATATATATATATATATATATATATATATATATATATATATATATATATATATATATATATATATATATATATATATATATATATATATATATATATATATTATTTTGCTTCACACCCACATCATACGTTTGAACGCTACATGAGTTTCAGAAATAATTCACGATCGACATTTATGAAATATACGGTCGCAAAGAGGGCTATATTCCAGGATTTTTCGCTACTTTCTTCAATTTTTAAAACTCTATAACTTCCTTCCCTTTCGTTTCTCGACATTTTAAATATTATTTTCGTTCTTTTTGGATCATGTTCTACAAATACGGTAAATTTCGTTACAATCGGCAGGTGTAGATATACTAAATAAGATCTCATTTCGAAGGGTGAAACCCAACGAAGTTTCCGCAAGCCTAAGCTTTTGGGTATAGGCGTTGCTTCCGCTGCTTGTATCTTGTTATTATCTACTCTGTTATTATTATTATTATTATTATTATTATTATTATTATTATTATTGTTATTATTAAAAATATTCTATTTATTCTGAAATTATTACAAACTGTATATATTAATAATTGTAACTGTAAAAAAATCATTATTTAAGCCAAATAAAAAGTTACTATTATTATTATTATTATTATTATTATTGTATTATTATTATTATTATTTTATTATTATTATTATTATTATTATTATTATTATTATTATTATTATTATTATTATTATTATTATTATTATTATTATTATTACTGGTTGCGCGACTGACTGATTGACAGATAGGTCATACAAGCGTTTTCCCTGAATAGAACTGGAGTTATTATTATGACAGCTTCTTCCATCTTTTAAGATTGTTCACAACAAAATTAATAATGAAATCCTCCAAATTTCTTTCAAGAAGAAGTCTGATGACTTTCGGTTAGTCACCTTCGTGTGCCAGTTTAGTTACCCAAGTATGACTGTACCTCGATATTTACTGGTTCCGCGACTGATTGATGACAGATTGGAAATACCAGCATTTTCCTTTCATTTTAAATTCAGAACTCCTCATGTGAAGCTCAAAAACTAATATCTACTTTGTTAATAATTTTTCAAAATATATAATCGTAATTAACTTTTGGTTCAACATTTTAAAATAAATCACTCATCTTCTCAGAATCCAAGCTCTGATGATGTCTGAAGTTGGCGGACGAAACCGGTCAGCAAATAGAAGAAAGAAGAACAAAAAATCTTTTGAGAATTGGAAGAGAAAATGAAACTGATATATAAATCAAACTGAATGAAACTAGAATTATTATTATTATTATTATTATTATTATTATTATTATTATTATTATTATTATTATTATTATTATTATTATTACGATATTTATAAATTTATTATCAGCTTGCAAATATACTTATATATCAATTAGTTATAATATGATTACGTTTTAGGGAGCCATTTTTATTTATTACTTATTACCGAGTAGTAAAAATGATTTTTTTTATCTTTTAGTATATTTAAATGACTCCTATGCTTTTAATATATTCACCCACTGATGTACTTCCTCGTAATTTGTTAACCATTCGGGTTAAGCTACGCTATGTTACGATAGGTTAGGATGTTAGGTTAGGTTAATTTAGGTTTGTTAGAACTATATTTGGTTTGAACTAGGTTAGGTTAATTTTGGTAAGTTAGTTTAGGTTTAGTTAGTGTTATGTTCAATTAGTATGGGGAAACTTAGAGTTAGCTTAGATCTAGTTAAGAAAAAGCTTAGGTTTTGTTAGTGATAGGTTAAATTCGAGTAAGTTAGCTTAAGTTTGGTTAAAAGTTTAGTTAAAGTAATTTAGACAAATTTGGGTGAACTTTGGTTTGCTTAAAGTAGTTTAGATTTGGTGAGGAATAGGTTATCCTAAGTTTGTATAATCAATTATAACAATTTTACAAGGAGCTATTTGAAGGAAAAGGTCTTAAAATTTTTTTTTTTATATATTTATGTTTTATTAAATACAAACACACGTTATATCGTAAATGAAAAAATTATATTTTAATCGCAATAAATATTTAATTAGCCAAATTTTACTTAAAAGTTATTCGAATTTATTTTATTCTATTATTTGATTTTTCAGAGCTTCAATTATTATCAGCTATCCAGAATTCGCTATTATAGTTATCATAACCATCATCATAATTATCATATCAATGATTTTTATCTTCATTATAATTTTCATAATCTTTAAACTCGTCATTATTGCAATCACCATCATTTATTTATTTTCAACTAATTATTCATGCTGTAATTAGCATTACCAAAGTCATTATTATTATTATTATTATTATTATTATTATTATTATTATTATTATTATTATTATTATTATTATTATTATTATTATTATTATTATTATTATTATTATTATTATTATTATTATTATTTTTTTTTTTTTTTTTTTTTTTTTTTTTTTTTTTTTTTTTTTTTTTTCTTTTTTTTCTTTATATTTATTTCTTTTTCCCTTATATTTAATTCTTCTTTGTGTTTCTTTGTAATCCTATTATTTCATCTTTTCGTCTGTTTCCTCTTTTTGCTTCGCTGAGAACATTAGTTGATGAATTTCGTTGTTGAGATTATTTAGGAAACGTGGCACCGATGTTAATAGGAAATGTGGCAACACTGTTGAGAATATTTAGGAAATGACATCCTCAAAATCTTAATGAGATGGATACGCAAGGATGACTTTAATCTACAATGTATTTTGCCTTTTCTTCCTCACTTCTTTTTATTTTGTTCTTTAATTTACGTTCACGTTTTTCCTTTTCCTTTTATTCCATTTATAATTGATTGTTAGTTTTAAGTTTTTCAAAATATAAGAATTTTAAATTTTGAGTTTGATTTAGTTTTGACTTTCAAATAATTTACCAGTATTCTATTTATTCGTGTCTGCACCATATACACCTACATATATATATATATATATATATATATATATATATATATATATATATATATATATATATATATATATATATATATATATATATATATATATATATATATATATATATATATATATATTAAAAGAATCTTGAAGGAAAAAGAAAAAAAAAAAAAAGTATCGAAACACGATAATAAAATCTATTTTCCAACATTTAGAGAAGTCTGTATCCCATCTTCAAGATGTAAATTTAAAATGAAAAAAAAATAATAACCAAATGAAAATACAAAAACTGTTAAGATATAAAAATATGTAATAAAAATATTTAAAATAATTAAAAATTAAAAATAAAGATAAACTCAATGCAAGACATTAACTTAAAATACTTTATGGAAATAAAGTAAAGTTCCATACTTAATACTTAAATTACTAAATTCTTAAGACTATACAATAAAATAGTCAACTGTTAAAATACTTAACCAAGAAAAAAAAAGAAAAAAACAGTATTCAATATTTAGAATACTTAATAAGGTAAAATACTCAGTATTTTAAATACTTATTACAAAAAAACAATAAAGCGCAATATAAGATACTTCTATTAAATAATTGATTATTAATTAATTAAAAAAAACTCCGACTTGAGAATCTAAAGTTTATCAATTTTTACTCCAAAATAATCTTCATTTCATTACTTCTTAATATATATACTGATTCGATAAAATGCAGAAAATAATAAAGAGTAAAATAATAAAATTTATAATAATAATAATAATAAAAATAATCATAAATTCTTTATTTAGTGAATTCGTTATTCAATTGAATAATAATAATAATAATAAAACCTTTACATTTCGTTTAGGTATGAAAACGTATGTTCCTGAATTATATTCAGAATAAGAAAAGAAATATATAGAATAAGAATTCGAAGACAAGATGCAATTAGGTTCATCTTAAATAGTAAAAAGTGAACCAAAAAAAAATCACTTCAAAAAGTAAAAAATAAAATCATAAAAAGGAAATTTTTACCTAAAATTTGAAAAGAATGAATTTAAAGGATAAAGAATGGTTAACCCAATTACAATGGAAAAAATGTCACATTCATTACTCTACTTATTAGAACAAATAACAAATGTCCCAACCAATCATTTCATAAAATTTTCAAGCCACGAAGATAGCCTTATTTGTTGAAATTTATTTAGATTTGACCTCTAATCATGGCATTAACTTATTGAACAAATTATATAATAAAAATCATCATTAATTAGGAAAATTTATATTATCTACGTTCCAGTCAACATGGCCATTATCAAGATTTCTGTAATTAATAAATAAATGATAAAATTAAATAAATAACGACAAAGAGATTTACATATATAAAAAAAAGATACAAAATACACATATATGAAAAAATGCTGGTAAGTACGTAAATACATACAAATATAAGCATACATAAAAGAACTGAATTTAATAATAAAAAAAAAAGAGTGATGGAATGAGAAGTGAACACTACAAGGTTAAGCCTAAAAATGAAGCTGCTTCTTGGTGTTGGTTTTATTTGTTATTTTAATATCAATATTATTATTTTATTTTTATCATTTTATTGCAATTATTATTATTTTAAATATTTTATTTATAGTTTATGAATTTATATTCTGATTGCATTTTAAAATAGAAATTTGTAAAACTTAGTTTGTGCTGAAGACGGACCGAGATAAGGTTTGAAACGTTCACAGTGTATATTAAATGTGTTTAGTATGGGCTTTAACCTTTATAATTAGATTAAGGTTTCACTAGGAAAGAAGTTATCTCAAGTATATATATATATATATATATATATATATATATATATATATATATATATATATATATATATATATATATATATATATATATATATATATATATATATATATATATATATATATATATATATATATATATATATATATATATATATATATATATATATAATTTAGTGTTTGATCGGATGTCATAAATTCCCATTTGAGGATGCGGATATAGAATGTTCGCTAAGTATGGATGCGGTTGTGATTGCGGATGCGGATGTAGAAATTTTGCAAGTGTTGATGCGTATGCGAATGGGGATGTTAATTTTGATGAGGATGTTCGCGGATGCGGATACGGATGCCATCACTATATATATATATATATATATATATATATATATATATATATATATATATATATATATATATATATATATATATATATATATATATATATATAATATATATATATATATATATATATATATATATATATATATAGTGATGGATCGGATGACATAATTTCATATTTGCTGATGCGGATGTTAATTTTGATGAGGATGCTTTGCGGATGCGGATGCCATCACTATATATATATATATATATATATATATATATATATATATATATATATATATATATATATATATATATATATATATATATATATATATATATATATATATATATATATATATATATATATATATATATATATATATATATATATATATATAAGAAAAAAGGGGAGGAGAACTCCCGGAATAAAGGTCAAAAATTGCTCCCGAAGGAAAAATAGAGAAGAAGCGATAATGATAAGAGGAACGACGACGTCTGCTTTGATAGGAGGAGTTCAAGATCCAAGAGATTATTTGTTGGGAATCATAAATCTGAGACCAAGATTAATAAAAGTGCCTTGAGCGAATCAAATAAAATAGGATTATAAAGATTTAGCTTCCAATAATGGAAGCCATCAAAATTATGTGTTATCAATAATGTACTAAATAGCCTATATAAAGCTTAATGATATACGATTATTAAAGGGCATTACATATATTAAAAGGCTTACACAGATCTATCATATATGTATATATATATATATATATATATATATATATATATATATATATATATATATATATATATATATATATATATATATATATATATATATATATATATATATATATATATATATATATATATATATATATATACTCTGGTGCAAAGACCCGAGGCCTACCGATTTCCACAAGAGTTGGAGAATAACTGAATCGAGGTCGATTATAGGCCGTCATGTCTCGATATACACGGCGTTTGAAAGTGTGCAAGTCAAAGGAAGTTGGGAAAATAGATAAAGGGAGTGTGTTCCAAACTTTGCCTGTAGAGTTCATGTAAGACTGAGCATAGTGGTTAAGTCTGGGGTTAGAGAGTTAGACAGAAAGGATGAGACTGTGTAGAAGGAGGTGTCTCACGAGTCCTACTCAATGGAGAAGGTATGTAACGTGAGAGTTTAGAAGAGCAGTGTTCCGTTGTAATAGCGATATTTTAGAGAGTTGCTACAAGGCTATCCTCCTTGCATCAATTAAAAGCTGTTGGGAGGGGCGTCTCTCTAAGTGAAAGGAGTAATGAAGGGTGGAGTCATCGGCATAGGAATAGATAAGTGATGAAGTAATAGAGTAAAGGTTATTAATGAAAAGTAGAGAAAAAAATTTGGGGATAGAGCAGATCCCTGAGGAACACCGCCGTTTATAGTCTTAAAGAAAGAACGGTGGCCGTCTACAACAGCTGCTACAGAACAACTTTAGAAAGGAAATCATAGAGAAGGATAGATTCCGAAAGAGAGTAGTTTGGAAATTTATATATATATATATATATATATATATATATATATATATATATATATATATATATATATATATATATATATATATATATATATATATATATATATATATATATATATATATATATTATTATTATTATTATTATTATTATACATTACACCATATCCCGCATCATGCAGTGTGGTGTCGAGTGCAGAAACTAAAATTCCTGCAATCGTACTTGGGAAGAGATTAAAAAACTGGTTAAAAGGGTTCCCAGCCTCTTGAACGATGCGAAGAACTATTCTTCATTATCCAACACTGTCGCCTTATCCAAACTCGTGTTTTAAATTTTATATTAATACTGATGTTTAATTTTCCATCTAAGCCGAAAGTATTTTATCTGAAAATTTTGTTGCTCCGCCAGAGATTTTGAAAAATAATTTAATTGAGATTTATTTAATTTTGTTTTTCTTTGAAGAAACCGATATTTTAAGTAAAATCATATTTTAAAGTAAATCTGTTATTATTTTTAAGTTGTTCGGAAAATAATTTTCTTTTCAGTACAATTCAAAATCATTCTCTAAACAATCTTTTCAATTATCAGAATAGATTGTGATGGTTGTTACTTCTCTTGTCTTGTCTTGTCTTGTCTTGTCTTCTATATATATATATATATATATATATATATATATATATATATATATATATATATATATATATATATATATATATATATATATATATATATATATATATATATATATATATATTGACTAATGACTTTTTCTTCAGGAAACACAGAGTTTTCTCGTCAAGATGAACATTATGGCCCCCTCCAATTTCTCGATGTTTTGGTCTCATACACAAAATGGTTTTTCCTCCTCTATATTCAGAAAATCATCTTCCTCTCTCCTCGGCTTTAACTACCACAGTTCCATTTCTTTTACTTTTAAGCATTCTACCATTTCTACTTACCTACACAGAGCTTGTCGTATCAATTCTTTCTGGTGGTTCTTTCACCTTTAACTCTTGCTTCTTAAAAAGTTCTTTACTTTTAATTTCTTTCCACTCTCCTTCATAGACTCATCCATTAATACTTTCATTTCTAACATCTTCCGCCCCAAATTAACTATCCCCACAGTTCTTAAACTCTACATTTACCTCAAAACCCCTTATCTTGATACTCTCACTCCTATGCTTAACAAAGGAATTGAGTTGCTCTTACAACGCCATTTTCCACAAATTAATCCTCATCTCATAGGCATCAATTCCTTTTCTATCAAATCATTCTTCACATGCAAAGATAAACTCCCAACACTGCTCAGGTTTTCCGTTATATACACATTTAAGTCCTCAGGATGCAATCCCTGCTACGTAGGTAAACTGGAGAACAACTCTGTTTACGGATTCACAAGTATCTTGGGACCTCTTTTCGTACCCTTGTCCCCTCCACTACCCCTGCACATTCTGCAATACACAACCAACTTTAGTCAATTCCGGAGCTAAACCTCCTCCTTCAATCCCCTCAAACTCATTTATGCCTAAAATTATAATTTCTTCTAAAGAAGTCATTTATGCTCTCTCTCTCTCTCTGAGCTTAATAATAAGAAGGCGTACGGTCCTGATGGTATTCCTCCTGTGATTTTCAAAATTTGTGCTTCCGAGCTTGCACCCAGTCTTGGTAAAGTTTTTCGTCTCTGTCTTTCTTATTAATGAAAAGTAGGAAAAAAATTGGTGATAGAGCAGATCCCTCTACTTCAACCTTCCCTTCTTGCTAGAAACGTGCGTTCATTCATCCTGTGCCGAAGAAGGGGGATCCCTCTCAAACCTCCAACTATCGTCCCATTTCTTTGACCTCCATTCTTTCTGAAGTTTTCGAAACTATCCTTAACACGAAGATTTGGAAACATCTCAATTCTTTAAATCTTATCTCTGATCGCCAGTATGGCTTTCGTAAGAAACGCTCTACTGGTGATCTTCTTTTCATTCTCTCTGGCACTTGGTCCTCCACTCTTCGGCATTTCGGTGAATCTTTGGCTGTCGCACTGGACATATCGAAAGCTTTTGATAGAGTTTAGCACAAAGCTTTGATTTCTAAACTTCCCTCTTTCGAAATTTATCCTTCTCTCTGCGATCTTCTCTCTAATATCCTTTTCGATTGATATATATAATATATATATATATATATATATATATATATATATATATATATATATATATATATATATATATATATATATATATATATATATATATATATAGCAGCTGTTGTAGACGGTCACCGCTCTTAAATCTATTAATAGTGGTGTTCCTCAGGGTTCTGTCCGATTCCCAACACTTTTCCTACTTTTCATTAATGACCTTCTCTCTATTACTTCATCTCCTATCCACTCCTATGCTGATGACTCCACCCTTCAATACTCCTTTAAACAACAGTTAATTGACGCTAGAATGGTGGCCTTGGAGCAACTGAACTCTTATATTTCTCATATTTTATATTGGTGAAGTGAAAATATGGTTGTTTTCAATGAGTCAAAAACTCAATTCCTACATCCCTCTTCTCGACACAACCTTTCACACAACTATAACACCTTCTTCTAAAACAGACAACTCAAGCCTTCATCTGTTCCTAATATTCTCGGTGTTTCTTTCTCTCGTGATCTTCTTGGAAGGATCACATTACTTCTCATTCTAAACAAGCTTCTAAGTGGTAGGGTGTTCTGATGCGCCTTCAGAATTTCTTCAAGCCACCGCAGTTTTTTTCTATTTATAGGAGTGTTGATTGCCCTGTATGAAGCACGCCTCACACATCTGTGGTGGTTCCACTCATACAGCTCTCCTTGACAAGGTGGAGTCAAGGGGTTTTCGGTTCATAAATTTTCCCGCTGTCACTAATTCTCTGCAATCCCTTTCTGCCTGTCGAATTGTTTCGTCGCTCTCTCAATACTATTGCTATTACAATGGACACTGCTCTTCTAAATTCTCCGGTCGCATACCTTCTCCATTGAGAAGGGTTCCTGCGACACGCCTTTCAACACAGTCTCATCCTTTCTCTGTCCAACTCTCTGATCTCAGACTTAACCGCTATATGATCAATCTTATATGTACTCTACTGGTAAAGTCTGGAACGCATTCTCTTTATCTGTTTTCCCAACTTCCTTCGACTTGCACACTTTCAACGCCATGTATCGAGACATGTCGGCGTTTAACGATCGGATTCCGGTATTGCCCCAACTCTGGTGGATATTTGTAGACCCCTGACCTTTGCACACCAGAGTATTTTATATATATATATATATATATATATATATATATATATATATATATATATAATATATATATATATATATATATA
Source organism: Armadillidium nasatum (assembly GCA_009176605.1). Taxonomy (NCBI): domain Eukaryota; kingdom Metazoa; phylum Arthropoda; class Malacostraca; order Isopoda; family Armadillidiidae; genus Armadillidium; species Armadillidium nasatum. The sequence goes on along the minus strand of SEYY01015177.1, from coordinate 7,359 downwards.
TATATATATATATATATATATATATTATATATATGAAGTTAGAACTTGTTAATAGTTTAATTTAATGAAAACATTGAATTACACTTCTAATTCTCTTCCTTAAGTGGACATAATTAAGCGTTAACTTTCTTTGCATGAAACTACATCAAAAATTTAAATTCTAAACTCTAAAATTTGATTTCTTTTCTTTTCACTGACAAATATCTTTAATTTTTTTTCCTTTTTAAAGTTTAATTGTTTTTCCCCCTTTGTTTAAAAGAGACATTAATGTACCATAACTGTGATAAAATTTTTACCTAATTTACTTTGTTTCCGATACTTTCCAAATATATGATTGTATAAAGGTAAAGCTAAGCTCATATATATATATATATATATATATATATATATATATATATATATATATATATATATATATATATATATATATATATATATATATATATATATATATATATATTATATATATATATATATATAATATTAGGGTCCACTTTCGGCAGGAAAATCACGAATAATAAATTAATTTTTCTATCTGAAGTCTAATTTACATATACATGATTTTATTATTCATTCATTTTCTAACTATTATCAAACGTTTATACATGATACTCTGGATGTTTAGACTGATTTCTAATTGAGATGTTTGTTATTTTGCTAAACACAGAAGTTAATTAAGGAAGTGTAAGGAGATTTGAAAATAGTTAGAATACGTTTGAATAATAAAAACATGTATATGTAAATTAGACTTCAGATAGAAAAATTAATTTATTATTCGTGTTAGGGTTATGAATGATGAAGGAAAAAAAAGTATACACCTTGATGATTACATCAATGCTCAGTGTTAATGATAAGTTGTGTATAAGTAGTTAGTTCTTTATAAAATTTGTTAGAGAAATTACAATTTGAATTTGTTCATACGTTAAAAGTTAGACAATATATGATGTATTAAGGTATGTTTTGAAGATCATATGATATAAATGTATACAAGGTTATTCAAATTGTGTTAGAGGGATTACGGCGTGACTTTTTATCATATTAAATGGTTAAAATTAGAGGATGTGAGGAGGATTAAGGAACATGTTGAAGAACGTGAGACGAAAATGTAAGTAAAACTTCTGAAAATTATATGCTGAAGATATTTTGGTTTGCATTCGATCATGCGTAAATGACCACACATTTATCTCCGTTTTTTTTTTTGTTTGTTTTTTTTTATATATATATAATATATATATAAAAGAAAAAATCATGAGATGAATGTTATAGGAATAAGAGTTTGGATTAGAAATGTATATTTGTCTTTGATCATGCCTTAGTGATAAAAATAAGTTAAAAACTGTGATTTAAGCTTTATATTGATGAGGTGTAGAGTGTGAAATGAATATAAAGGTTCAATAAATGATGTGTTAGGGAGAATTAGGTATGTGTTTAATGATGTCTTAATGATATAAAAGTTTAGTGAGCTATGGGGAAATAAGATATATGTTGAAAGAATTAGATAAGAAATGTATGTAAGGCTCTATAAATTGTATATTAGAGAGATGATGAAATGTGTTTGATCATGTCGAAGTGTTAAAATATTTGGAGATTAAGGTATATGTTGGGAGTATTTGGGTATGAAATGTATGTCAATATCTATAAATTGAGTTTTAGAGAGATGTTAGTATGTCTTTGATTATGTTTTAATAATAAAAATTTAGAGAGCTATGGTGGAATAAAATATATTTTGAAGGATTTAGATAAGAAATGTAAGTAATATCTAAAAATTGCATATTAGAGAAATGATGACTTTTGTTCGATCATGTTGAAATGATAAAAGTCAGTTAGTATATGGAGATTAAGTTAAATGTTGGAGGGATTAGGGTATAAATTGTATGCCAAGTTCTATAAATTGTGCGTTAGAGAGCTACCGGTATACCTTTAATCATATATTTGCGAAAAATTTAAGTTGAATATAGAGAATTAAGGTAAATGTTTGAGTTTATGTTTAATATTAATGTATATATCTGTAATTTGTATGCTAGATAGATGATGACTTGACTTTGTTCATGCCTTAGTGATAAAGTTAAGTTAACCGTGAAGAATCAAATTAAATGTTTAATAGTTTTGAGGTGAATAATGAATGAAAAGTTCTGTAATTTACGTACCAGATGGATACGAGAATGACTTTGTTCATGCATTAAATACAAAAGTTAGTTAAACAGAAATTTAAATTATATATAAATGAAGCATGGGGTCTGAAATGCATATAAAGGCTCTATAAATGATGTGTTAGAAGGAAATAGGCAGGTCTTTGATCATCTCTTAATGATAAGTGTTATAAGTTATGGTGAATAAAGATATACGTTGAAAGATTTAGAGAAAGGCTTTATAAATTGCATGTTAGAGAGATAATACATGTGTCCGACCATGTGTAAATGTTAAATGTCATAGTTATATGCTGGAGGGATTAAGGTGTGAAACGCATGTCAAGTTCTGTAAATTGCTCGTTTGAGAGATGTCGGTATATCTTTGACCATACATATAAATGCGTTGAAATGATTAAGATTTAAGTTGAATATTAATATAAAATAGTGCAAATTGTATGCTAGATAGAAGATAGCATGACTTTGTTCACGCATTAATGATAAAGTTGAGTTAACCATGGAGAATCAAATTAAATGTTGAATAGTTTTGAGGTGAATTGTGAATGAAAAGTTCTACAACTTGTGTACCAGATTACTTTGTTTATACATTAAAAACAAAAGATAGGTTAAATACTGGGATATTAAGCTATATATTGATGAGACTTAGGGTGAAAATATATGTATCATTTGTAAATACAAATATGCCGACTGTAATGACGACTTTGTGCGGAAAACTAGCCTGCAATTAAAGATGCGAACCTTCAAATAAATGGGCATCTTCTTTCGAACTAATCTTCCTATTTCCTTCCGGAGAATTCAGCTATTAGAGATCACTCGAACCTCACTAAACATCCTATATATCTCCAAAACTTTCCTATCCTCCAAAATACTTCTAATGATTAAGAGCTAAAAATTTTGAAATCCTTATACATAAAAATAATAAATCCCACGCTTAATAACAAGAATTCTTCTTTCTCACTTCTAATCTCTTTTATATTAAATAATACTTTTTTAAATTTTTAAGTTTCACATATTTTCATTAGTTGAAAAAAAAATTCAGTCAAATTTAATTCGCAAAATTATGTTCTTTCTATTTTCTGTACTGAAGATGTATATTTATAAATAAGAAAAGTTTGCATTAAAATGAATTTATTTTAGTTTCTTCGCAAGTTTATTATAATATATATATATAGATATATATATATATATATAATATATATATATATATATATATATATATTATTATATTTATAACATTATAAATTTGCTAATTTTCATAACTTTTGAAAAAAAACACCATTAAAAATATAATATATATATATATATATTTATATATATAATATATATATATATTTATATATTATATATATATATATATTATATATATATATATATATATTATATATATATATATTATTACCTCTGGTGGGCAAAGGCCAGAGGCCTACCAAATTTCCAACAGAGAAAGGAGAAAATCCGGATCCTGGTCAGATTAAAGATAACATCTCCTGAGACACGGCGTTTGAAGGAGCATAAGTATAGGAAATTGGGAAAATAGATGAAGGGGGTGTGTTCAAGACTTTACCAGTAAAGTACATGCAAGATTGAGCATTGCAGTTAAGTCTGAAGTCTAAGAGTTGGACAAACAAAGGATGAGACTGTGTAGAAAGACGTATCGCACGAGCTCTTCTCAAAAGAGGAGATATGAGACGACAAGAGAGTTCGAAAGAGAAGAGTCTATTGTAATAGCGATAGTGTAGAGAAAGTAACGCAACAATTCGACGGGCTGAAAGAGATTGGAGAGAATTTGTGAGAACAGGAGAGTTTATAAGACAAAAAGCCCTAAACCTCACGTTTTCAAGAAGAGCTGAATGAGTGGAACCACCCCAGATGTGTCAGGCGTACTCCATACAAAGTCGAACAACACCCGTATAATGAGAAAGCAATTGGGGTGGTGTGAAAAAGTTCTGAAGGCGCTCAGAAGGTCCAACCTTTTAGAAACTTGTTTAGAAAGAGAAGTAATGTGATTTTTCACAGAGATCACGAGGAAAAGAAACACTTCTAATATTAAGAATAGATGAAGGTTTGAGTTGTGTTCTTTTGAAGAAGATATCATAGTTGTGTGGAAAACTCTGAAAATAGAGGGATGGAGGAATTGAGTTTTTGAGGCATTGAAAACGAGCATGTTTTCTTTGACCCAATTTTAAAAGTGAGATAGATCAGAGTTTAGTTGCTCCAAGGCCACCCTCCTTGGGTCTATAAACTGCTGTTGGGAGGGGCGCATTTCAAACTGTAAAGAGTAATGAAGGGTGAAGTCATCGGCATAGGAGTGGATAGGAGATGAAGCAATAGAGAGAAAGTCATTAATAAAAAGCAGAAAAAGTGTGGGGGATAGGAAATATCCTTGAGAAACACCACTATAAATAGATTTATTGGATGAACGGTGGCCGCCTACAACAGCTGCTATATAACGAAGAGAAAGAAGAAGATCGCAGAGAGAAGGATAGATTCCGAAAGAGGTAAGTTTGGAAATCAAAGCTTTGTGACAGACTATCGAAAGCTTTTGATATGTCCAGCGCGACAGCAAAAGATTCACCGAAATGCCGAAGAGCGGAGGACCAAGAGTCAGAGAGAAGGAAAGGAAGATCACCTGTAAAGTATTTCTTACGAATACCATAATGTTGATCAGAGATAAGATTAGAAGAATTGAGATGTTTCCAAATCTTCCTGTTAAGGATATTTTTGAAATCTTAAGAAAAAACGGAGGTCAAAGAAATTGGACGGTAGTTAGATGGTTGAGATGGGTCCCCCTTTTTCGTCACATGCTGAAGGAGAGAGCGGACTTTCGCAGTAAGAAGGGAAAGTTGAATAGGAACACATAGACAAAGTAGTGGTTTGAGCCGAGTCGAGGGTGTAAATCGCGCAATCACCAAGTTTTGAAACCAACAAGATGGTACCGTCAACCATACGCACTTTTGGTGTAGCTCAGAGAGTGATGCGACGAGTAGGAGTGGGGCGTGTGAGAGGAAACAACAATTTTAGGCATAAATGAGTTGGGGGGGGAGGGGAGTTGATTGAATAGGAACAGCTCCTTAATCGTCTAAGGTTGAATTAGAGGCAAAAGTTTGAGCCAAGAGTTTAGCTTTAGAGGAAGGCAAAACAGCAGTTGAACCGTCAGAAGATACTAGAGCAGGGAAAGAGGAAGAAGCAAAGTGAGAGTTAACATTTTTTGCAAAATGCCAGAAAGAGCGTGAAGAAGAGGAACCAGAAAGATAACTGCATTTTTTTTACGGAGAAAAGAGTTTTTAGTGTTACAAATGATAGATTTTGAAGGATTCCGGGATGAAATATAAGTTGCGTGAGTTTCTGGAGTTTGAAGACGACAGTAATTCCTGAAGGCAGCATCCCTGTGGCTGATAGCAAATGAACAAGCAGAATTAAATCAAGTTTTGTTAGGCTTAGTAGAAAGGAAAGAATATGGAATGTACGCCTCCATGCCAGAAAGAATCACCTTGGTTATACGATCCGCACACTCAGATGGACGGAAACAGCAATAATTCCATGGTAAATCAGAAAAGTAAAATCGCAAGTCAGACTTACCTTAAAGTAAATAAGTATAAAACGATGTTAACACTAAGATTTTGAAAATAAAATAAAATCTGCTTGATTTTTTTAATCCTCTTTCATAAAAATTCGTTTTAAAAAGTTAATGAACTTCCCTATAAAACTTAACACTTTAAACGTAATTTTAAAGCTTGAAAATGTTACGAAAAATTTAAAAATAAAATAAAATCTATGTAATTTTTATATCCTCTTTCATAAAGTTCACCTAATTAATGAACTTTTCTATAAAACATAAAATTGTTTACGCGAAACGTAATTTTAAAGCTCGAAAATGTTACGAAAATTTGGAAAATAAAAAACAAATTATGAGTGATTTTGAATTCTTTTTCGTATAGTTCGTTTTAAGAAAGTTAATGAACTTTTCTATAAACATACAATTGTTTACGCGAAACGTGATTTTAAAGCTCGAAAATGTTACGAAAATTTGGAAAATAAAACAATTTCTGCATGATTTTCAATTCTTTTTCGTAAAGTTCGTTTTAATAAACTTAATGAACTTCTCTATAAAATTTACAATTTTTACACAAAACGTAATTTTAAAGCTCGAAAATGTTACGAAAATTTTGGAAAATAAAACAATTTCTGCGTGATTTTCAATTCTTTTTCGTAAAGTTCGTTTTAAGAAACTTAATGAACTTCTCTATAAAATTTACAGTTTTTACACAAAACATTTTTAAAGCTCGAAAATGTTACGAAATTTTGAAAAATAAAATAAAATTCTACGCAATTTTTGAATCCATTTTTCGTAAAGTTCGATTTCAGAAATATTAATGAACTCGACTAAAAAATTACGTGAAAATTCGTTTAAAAATGTAAAGAAAGTTCCAGAAACTGAAAATTAAAAACTCGCGTAAAACTTTTCGTAAAGTTCACTAATTTTACAAAGGAAAACTTTACGAAATTTTTAAACGGATAAATTTTTACGTAAGTTTTTTTCCAATTTCGTAAGAAAAGCTTTTTTTTCATAAAATATTTCCTGGTGAACTTACCTAACCTAACCTAATCTAACCTAACCTAAACCTAACCTAAGTTCACCTGGAGGAAAAATCGATTTTTTTTTCGTAGTATCGGTTTTTTAAGACATTTCTTACGAAAAACCGCTGTTTTCTTACGATTTTGCGTAACGAAAGGCTTATAAAAGTAATGGAGAACTTTACGAAACACGGATATTACGCAAAAAAGCGACGAGAAATATGTAACTTTCGTTTTTTAGAAAGATTTTTTTACGAAAAATTCAAAATTGGGGAAATTAATTAGTTTAAGTTAGTGGGTAATAAAGAGGTGTTATTCGCAGGGTGAAAGCGCGATATTGGAGTTCGGTGGTCAAAGGTGAATCGTTTCCGCTACCTTCCATATCGAAATAATGTTTTAAAGGTGTTAATATTTGATTTCAAAATTCTTCATCTTGAGTGAAATTAGGCGGAGAAACCATTTCTACGGAAGTTGAATGGGAATTTATAACAAAAATCTTACGTAAGATATTTATTGGAATTTTAAAGCGCAAACTTAAGTAAGTTTTGTGTTTTTTTATTTCTCATTAAAATTCTCACGTAAAAAAAAGTTTCTTTTTTTTTTTTATTTTAAACCTCTATGATTTAAATTTTTTTTC
>SEYY01015176.1:0-23905 GCA_009176605.1 Armadillidium nasatum | reverse complement strand
CTGCCCAACCAAGAAGTCTATCTAGATCACTTTGAAGCTTTATGCATCCATCATTATTCCTTACTGAGGAGACCACTTGTGTCATCTGCAAACTTAGAAACTTACTTTTAATATCTTTGTCTAAATTATTTATATAAATAATGAACAGAACTGGTCCCAGCATAGAACCCTGTGGGACCTCACTCTTCACTGTGTCCCATAATGACTTATTACCATTAAGTAATACACACTGCCTTCTGTTCTTTAACCACTCTTTAATCCAATTGTGTACCATTCCATCTATAAATACCACACTGTGACAACTTTTGCATCAGCCTAACATGGGGTACCTTATCAAAAGCTTTGCTAAAGTCTAAATATATGACATCAACTGGATCACCTCCTGTCTATACATTCAATAATATATTCCATAAATTCTAGTAGATTTGTCTGACATGATTCTACCCTTTCTAAAGCCATGCTATATAGTATGGGCAGATAAATGGCAAATGAATTTTAATAGTAAAAAATGTAAAGTTCTTCATGTAGGTTACTCAAATGAAAGATTTAATTATGATATGAATGGGAATTGGCTTGAGACTGTGGACCAAGAAAAGATTTAGGTGTGATTATTAGCAGTAATCTAAAAGTGGGTGATCAGTGTTTGGAAGGAAGGAATAAAAGTAATAAGATGTTAGGTTAGAGTATTGTGCACAAGTTTGGGCTCCACATTTAAGAAAAGACATAGATTTGCTGGAGAGTACAACATTGAGCAACAAGGATGATTTCTGACTACGAGCGTAAGAACTATGAGGAAAGGTTGAAGGAGCTGGGAATGTTCTCAGTTGAAAGGAGATTTCTCAGAGGGGATCTGATACAATCTTACAAAATATTTGCATCTGACAGTAAAAAAAAGAGATTGAAAAATACTTTTTTTGTGGACCATTTAAGAGAAATTAGAGGTAAAGAAAATTAAAAGAAGTCATGCCATCTCAATCTAAGAAATACTCTTTCAGTAATAAGGTTGTTAATTTTTGGAATGGCTTGCCACATGAGGTTGTTGCCTGTGATTCTCTTGCAGCATTTAAGAGGGAGCTAAATAGATATATGGATGGTTTAGGTATTGTATAGTATAACTTAACTAAGCCAAATTGGCGGGTATATATGAATTTTTAGACCAACTTGTGACTGAGCCTATGAATTTTAGATCAGCTTGTGACTAAGCCTAACTGGCAGTTTTGTAGTATGTGTTGGTTCATTGCATGTTGCATGTGTAATTAGTTAAGTTAGCTAAATATATGTTGGGGCTTAGTTTTATTTTTATCTTACTTTAAAAGGAATTGATAATTAGGAATAAAATAGACCTAGTCTTTGTTACATGCATTAGTATTAGTATTATTATTATTTGTTTTGACTGGGACAGTCTCGATAGGCCAGTGTGGCTTCTAACTGTCTCTATTTTTCTTATGTTCTTATTTGCAGGTCAAATATCATTTTGACAAAGGAAATATGCTAAAAAACTGGCATAAAATTTGCCCAAATTTCTCTCCCATACATACATTTTTTTTTTGTTGAATATTTCAGTCCAAACATTTTTTTTTTTCAAATTATGTTCTAGATAGTCAAAAAAACTAGTTTTATCCATTTATATTAATAAAAAACACTACTGAGTAGCCATTTTTAAATGTGGTGGTTAGTTACTTTTGTTAGTTTTCCTCTGTTTCATTTTTTCTTCACCTTCAATTTTCAAAAAAAATTTCAAAAATAGTACTTTGCATATTACATTTTTTTTTTTTTTTTTTTTTACCACCACTCATGGGCAAAGCCCTTTTCAAGGAGGGTGCATAATTAAAGGAAAAAAGAAAACCCACCCAATCCTGAATCTAATGTAGATCCCTAAGTGGGCTCACACAGAGGATTTAAAAAGAGGTAGGTTAAATACAGCAGAAAAAACATAGGGGAGGGAGTTCCACAGAACAGAGGTGGCTGGAAAGGAGGAGGTACCACAACGTGCAAGACTGGAGTTTGCAATGCTCATACAAAGTTCATATTGCAAGCAAGGCACCCCTTATGCTTTGAGGGTGACACAATGGTGGTGGAATGTGAGGGGTCAACTTCCTTGAGCACCTTCCATTGTAGTACCCATCGAAAAGAGAGTGTGCCAATGTCACATTGCAGAGAAAGAGAGTCTAGGGAGTTTGATAGTTTAGCCATACAAGGACAGATAAGACCCTTATATAATTGGAGTAACTATTCAGAAAGAAAAAGTTCCTGCAATTTGAACAGAACTCCCAGATTTTTAGAGGCCACCTTAACACAGGGTTAGCAAAGCTTTTTTTTTGGATTTCAAACGGCCCACTGGGCCTGGGTTTTTTCATTTTTTAAAGGTAAAACCTGAAAAAACCATTGCCCAATGTGCTTTTTCAAAAAAATGTTTCTTTTATAGCTTTTTTTTTATTTTTTTTTTTAACACTACCACTACTCAAATGCAAAACCCTATTCAAGGAGGGGTGTTAAAAGAATAAAAAAAATAAAACGGGTCCCACCTAATGCAAATTTCTTAGGTGAACAAAGATGCAATCTTTAAAGAAATTGAGATTAAATTCGGCAGAAAACACAGAAGATGGGAGAGAGTTCCACAAATCAGAGGTGGCAGGAAAGAAAGAAGCACCACAGCAGACAAGCCTAGAGTTTCCTATGTCCATGCAAAATTGATGCGCAGACAATGCCCCCCTTGTGCTACGAGGACGCCGTAAAGGTGGAGGTATACATGTGGATAGTTCCCGCAAGCATTTGCCGCTGTAGTACCTATAGAAAAGAGACAAGGCACCAACGTCATGTCGCAAAGATAAAGAATCGATTGAAATAGAAAGGGCGGAACAGTTTATAAGTCTTTTAGCCTTTGACTCAACCTTATCCAAATTTTTTTGTTTATATTCAACTTGTACAATAATTTAAAGTATGATAATTAGATGAAAAAAAGGAGGACGAAGAGATTGGCCTTTTCATTAGGAGTGTTAGCTACAGATGTGATTATTTTTTTTATATAAAAATATTCAGAAAGGTTCATATTTCTCAAAAAAGTATAAATAGTTATATCATGTAATCCCGATTTTTCGCAACTCCCGAAAATTGAAATTTTTGTTAGTTCTCCCCCAACTTACGGTATATATATATATATATATATATATATATATATATATATATATATATATATATATATATATATATATATATATATATATATATATATATATATATATATATATATATATATATATATATATATATATATATATATATACCAGTGATGATACGATTAAGAATTTTTTTTACAGTGACAATGGCACTGAGTACTAAGTATATTTTAGATTTTATTATTTTGATAAAATATAACAATTTTATAGTAAGAAAGAATCAGATTTTCTTTTTTTATTCTTTATTGAACTGTGTAAATACAGTGAATTTTAATATAGTATAATAGTATCTTCAGAAAATTGATTTTAAAAATTTTAATTTGTGATAACATGGACAGACATGCAAAATTCTAGTTCTGTAAATTTAGATCTCTTGAATGGTGATGCCAAAACATTCTTTTCTCCAGTTTCTGGTGTAATTTCAATTTCGTCTTGGAGTGTATATTTGGCCTCTACTACTAAATAGCCTTTCACTCTCAAAAGAAGATGGAACAAGGAGATATTTATAAGGCAATATATGTAAATTAATATGCAAAATAATCAGCAGAAAATTGATGATAACGATGACAACTGGAGATAAATATGCTGATTCTGCTGAAGACAATGACGAGTAGTTGTACCATTATAATTATATATATATATATATATATATATATATATATATATATATATATATATATATATATATATATATATATATATATATATATATATATATATATATATATATATATATATATATATATTGTAATGTAAATACACTACGTGAGCGACAAGTCACCTTAACCAAATCTTCAAGGCTGAGAATGCCACCCGACGAAGCTGTTCTATTGATAGACTCTGAACAGGTGTCCCTAGAACTGACTTCGTAGACAACTTCACACTGTATTGATTCCTCCTGAAGGACACTCGCAATGCTGCTGGTCTATAGTTAAAATAATTACTATGTAATCCCAAAGAATGTGACTAACATGAAACTTGCTACTCACCAGCTTAATGATTTGACCTTGACAATTTCCAATGACTTTTACTCAATGCACACTTACCAAAAGAATAAATTGGACTAATAATGGAATAAAATAAAATAAGATAATATTAAAGTTTTACCTTTTATATAGGCATAAAATATACATATGTACAATATACTCTCCTATCACTCTACAAGAGGCCTCATCTATCTACTCTAATAAATAATTAAATGTTATGAAAAGAATTATTAACTATTACCTATTCCCTATTACATAATAAACAAAACAATATTGAAATATATAACCCAATTAATGCTCCTGATAACTTATAACCAAAAAATTAAATATAATTATAAAAAATGAAATAATATGTCAGTTCTCAAAATTGATGGAAATTTAATAATTTCATACTCAATATAATAATTCTAAAAATATTAACTCCTAGATCAATTAAATTTTTTCAATAATAAATTAGGATTTAATAAATACACCCTTTTATAAAAATGCAAAATAATAAAGCTAAGAAAAATATCAATGTAGAACCACTCAATTTGTAGAAATAAATTTGTTAATTTCACTGTTTTTAAGGTCCGAAGGTGTAATAATTTAAAAAGGGGTATGATTTTGTTACCACCAACAATAAGGGTAAAGCAAGTTTTTGATGAACATGGGACAAGTATTTTTCAGTTTCAATTATGTTACACTATAGGAACGATGTTAAGGTCGTACCTTCAAAATTTATCGCTGTTTTATTCAGAAGGCAGTGTAGTCAACACTAATATAGTCAATTACTATTTAGTCGTAAGTCTTGATTCAGAATGAAAAATTGTATGGGCAATCTCCTCCGGGTATGAACTTCAAGAAACCAATTGATTTTTGCTCCCAGGGTGAGACCTTTAATAAAAATAAACTCGAAAAATTAATTATTCCTATGCACACTTCCCTATTTATGTTTACCAAAAATTTAGTCATTTCAAATGCAAGTTAAATATCTTTTATTTACTTATATTTAATTAATAAGCTCTTATAATTATTTAAAATTCAAATTATTACAAATTATTACTTATTCTTTGGTTAATACTTACCCAATATTTTGGAACTTAATTCTAATTCCTTTCGAAGGTTCTTAAGAGATTTTACAATCAATTACTTATAATCAGTAATACTTTTTATTGATCTTTTTATTAATCTTTTTCCAATTTATTTATCAGCTTCAAATTTTACTGTGGGAGAGAAATATCATAACTTCTTTTCATATATATATATATATATATATATATATATATATATATATATATATATATATATATATATATATATATATATATATATATATATATATATATATATATATATATATATATATATATATATATATATGCTATTTTATTCCTATTTCTTTAGCTTTAGTTCTTTCTAAATTTTTTGATTCTACCCTCAATAGGAAGAATTTGAAACATTTCAATTCTTCAAATCTTATCTCTGATTGTAAGTAAGAAATGCACTAGTATCTTTCTTTTCTCAGACTCAATGTCCGTTGCACTTAGACATTTTGGTAAATCTTTATGGTAGAATTAATCTTTTACACAGCTATGACACCTTCCTCAAAAATAGACAACTCAGACCTTCGTCTGCTCTTAATATTTTTGGTGTTTCTTTTTCTCATGATGGTTTGGAGGGATTACATTTCTTTTTCTAAACATTCTTCTAAGTGGTTGGGTGTTCTGAGGCTCCTTCAAAATTCCTTCATGCCACTCCATTTGTTTTGCTCTTATAGGGGTGTTTTTTGTCCTTATAAAGTATGTTTCACGAATCTGTTGTGGTTCCACTCACACAGTTCTCCTTGTAAAAGTGAAATTTATGACTTTGTTTTGTCATTTTTGCTCACTCTCCAGTCTCCTTCTGCTCCACTCTCTTTACTATCGCTTTTACGACAGAGGCTTATCTTCTGAACTTTGTCATTATTATCCACATTGTAGATAATAACTTATTTTCTGCATTTTAATAGAATAATAACTGAGCTTCATCTTCAAGATTTTTCTTACAGTTGACTGTGATATTTTCAATGAAGTGATATTCTTTTAGAAAACCAAACTTTTAACATGCTATTTAAAAATTTTGTTAGCTGAACCTTCTGATTAATTAACTTTGTCAGTGTGAATCCAGTGTTTACGTTCAATATCATCCTGTACATCAATATCTTCATCTGAAAACACGTCTACTGAACCTTTTATAGCTTACTTAACAGTATATTTTTTGGCACAGATTAATTATGCAGTTTTGATAATCAAAATTATAAATCATTTTCAACAAAATGAATTGGGTTTTCTATATAGCATGCTACTTAGCATTATAATGATATTCAATCACATAAGGAATGCATTTCCCTGCAATTTTACAGAAACATCATTTAATTTTAAACTCAAAAAAACTGGGAATATTCTATATTATCGCAGTTACGTTTCAGATGTTCTACTTTTCTTTAAGATTCACTAGGAAAAGACACTTGCAATTTGAATCTTTCTTTTATAAGATTTGACTAAAACAAACCCTTTATTTTCTGGACACATGCAGGAAAGTTTGTCAGACCGAAATAAATCTGTTACTTTTACAATTATTTCCAGATTTAATTCCTCTCCTTTTCCTGAATCTGACAGACAAGAACTTTAATTTTTTTTTATCTCTAGCCCTCTTCACCATTGTTCAGAAAAATGATTAAACTCTTCCACTCCAGCTGGATGCAGTAAGAGTTTTCATTGTGATTTGTTTTTGTCTTGAAGAATACTTAATTTTTTCTTTTAGAGAAATAAGATTGTTTACATCTTCACATTTGTTGAAGGAGGTTCTATATAAATGCATTAGTCAACACAACAGCAAGAACATTCAATGTATTTGGTAATGTTCAGCTGCTATTTCAGTATCATATACTTTTCTCATAACTAATTCGGTCGGTCTCTGTGGATTGATGGTAATGTTACTGAGGAGAACCAAAACTGATGAAATGATATCAAGTAATTCACATATGACATTCACTGGTTTACTTACCAGATACACATCTGTATCTTCTTCCATAAATATTTAAACATAATGAGCATAGCTTTTGTTTCAGTTTTAAATTTAGTTTGTACATGTATACTTATTAAAGTTATTTTTTTTTTTAAAGTACCAATTTCACTTTTTTTATAGGTCATACTGTGAGAAATAAAAAAAAAAATCATGAATTATCCATATGAAATTATAAAAGCAAGTGGTTTCTTCTTTGAAGTGGTTAGGAATATATGTGAAGCTACTTGAAGATAAATGCTCAGGAATAAAGTAACCATAAATAAGGAACTTATTTTTGATATGGTTCATATGGTATTTCTGAAATCAGCACAGCAATATTTCTGAAAGTTGTTATAGCGAGGTATGTATTTTTATTTTTTTTTACATAATGGTTACACAATGTACTGTTTTGAAACATGAGATTTTTTGCTCCTCTGTTGTACATAATGGGTAAAATGTATAATTTATCAACAAATATTTATAACCTTAGATAGGATTAGCTAGTTTTCTGCATTCAATAATAATTTGTGAATTAAGCATTTACAGATGTAAGATACTAGTGAGTTTTCAGTTGTCAATATTTAAAAAAAAATTAAAAAAATAGATAATATATGAGGAACTCCTTTAATATGGAGTCTTGACACAGTTTAAATTTAGTTTGTGTGTACTTTATTTGCACTACACTAATTTATGAAAGTTTCACTGTCCTGGATAGTTGCCCACAAGGTAAACCACTGACCTCAAGAAAGGCTATTTTTTAATTTTTAGAATCAGCTTATATTTTTCTGCCAGTCATGTCAATATATAGCATATGATTACTATTTTCATGTTTATACTTTGTAGTTCTAGCTATAGAGACACCATGTGTAAAATTTGGCCATTCCCAGCATCTTTGTAACGTACTAGGGAGCCAAAAAATTTAAAACTTTTTTTTTTTTGGTGAGTGGGGGGAAGGCTATGCTGTCAAAAATAAATATATGTTTATTCTGAGTCAAAAATCTTAAATTTTGGAACTGATACCAAGTTTGAATACTATCTTCAGTAGAGTTTAATATTAAAAATAAAAGACACAAACATTCACAAATTAATGTTGTATGTTTAAACTATGCATATTCAAATTTTAATTATCTCAAAACTAGTGATGTGATGATTAATCATCATCAGCATATTTTTTCTCAACCGTCATTGTCAATTTTCAGCTGATGATTTTGACTATTAATTTACATATATTGCTTATGAAATCTCTGCTCCACCCTCTTCTACTGAGAGTGAAAATCTGTTTAGTAGTGTGGGCAAAATATACTCTCAAAGACGAAATCCGATTTTCTTAGAAAATCGGATTTTTAAAATCAATGTTCTGAAGATACTACAGGGTGTCCTACATGCTCTCGGTCCCCCAGATATGCTCTTATAGATATCAAAGGACGGATCATAAGTTAATAAAATTTGCCATGAACAAACGTGTGTGATAATTGTGCGGACATCACAACAAGTATTGGAAGTGATTGTCATTATCATCAAAGCATGCCTGTAGACGCCTTTCCATGTTACGGAAAGTTGCCGCCTAAGTTCCTTGGAAATGACCCAATCTTCAAAGAAGAACTCAATTTCTCACATGTTGACGTTAGACATGTGGCAAATTCTTCCTTTCTTCTCACACACGAAGGTTTGTTTGTAGCAGATTTTATTAAGTTAGGACCAGTACTTTGATATCTGAGGTCGCGAGCGAGTGAGACACCCAATATTATACTGTATAAATATGTGTATTTAAACATATGAATAAAGTGTAAAGAAAAGTGACAAAGTAATTTTTCTTTATTATAAAATTGTAAAATTTATCAACATCGTCAAAAAATTCTTATTCATCCCATCACTACCCAAAACTCCTTCATGCAAGAGAATTCATCAAATTATTTACTATTTTTTAATCAATTTGACATCGAGGTGAAACATACAACGCATCTAAAATTTGTAAAACGCATATTTATAAATATTAATATTAATATGCAGAAGCAACTTAATCATATGTAAGGTTACTATAATATATTTTAAATGCACAATAAATTTAAAGTATATAAAGCTGGATTTTATATGAAAGTATGTTCAAGCTGTGTTCCAAATCCAGGGTTGGCAATAATAATAATAATAATAATAATAATAATAATAAAAAGTATACAGTAAAACACACTGGCAGTAAAGTTAAATTTTGTATTTTTATGATTTTGGGAAAACTTAAATTTGATAATAAAATTTAATAGATATACACTATTAGATTATATGTTCTTGTTTACCATTGCTATAGTGATTTTGCACTTGTTGCTGCAGAGATAAGAAGGATCCGATTCTCAACTAGATAATTACATATGAAGCTTTATATCAAACAAATATTTTTAATTTACAATATAAGAGCATTTATTCTTTTAAATTTGGACAATAAAGCAACAAATAAGTAACCAAACTAATATTTATTTTGTAATTCTTAATAAAATTTTGATGAGCCTAAGGTCTATTACATCTTTGACTTTGGTTCTCATATGGAGCGATACCAAAATTTTGTAATTCTTAATAAAATTTTGATGAGCCTAAGGTCTATTACATCTTTGACTACTTGCCGATACCGATACTTCACTCCATCCCTAGTTCTCAGTATTTATAAGACAAAATGCTGGAAAATAATCTTAGTTGAATCTGGGCTTGCAAGGACGGCTTTGAATTGTTACAGATACTTACAAGACCCTCTCAGGAATTTATTATATTATTTAGCATTTTAATTTTCAAAGCTTCCACCAGGTTCAAAGATTCATGCTTCAATATTTTTGTCAAACGAATGAACAAAGTAAGACGCTCGATCCTCAGTTATAAACTGTAGACTATAAAAGTAAATTCACAATTTAGTTTAAACTTTAACATATACAGACACAATTAATCATACTGTTATTATGTACAAATTTACTGACAAATAATATGCAATTGATCTGCAGTTTCAAAAATTGTTACTGAATATTTATTTAGCTTTTGGTACATTATGATATTCAAAATTTTGAATTACTGGAATAATAGGTACAATGTAGGTGCAATGATATATATATATATATATATATATATATATATATATATATATATATATATATATATATATATATATATATATATATATATATATATATATATATATATATATATATATATATATATATATATATATATATATATATATATATATATTTGGGCTGGAATTTAAAATAAGTTTCATACTACAAAAGTAAATTATACAAATCCACCAGTTTTAATTTGCTATTATCTTTCTAGTTTTAGTAGTTTTTTAAAAAAAAAAAACTTCAGATTTATAGTCAGATACATTTAATTATTTAGCATATTCACCATTGTTATAATAACTTAGTATTTGAGGCTACTGAGATAGTAAAAATCCTGTTGTTAAGGATACTAAAATGTAATTTTTTATAATTATTAGTTTTTACTACATATGAAGCAGCATAATAATTTCTATTATGTAAATAAACTGAATATATTCAAACATCTAGCCTATTCCTTTAAAATTTTTCAATAAAATTCTTTATTCTTATACAACTACAAAGTAAACAAAATTCGTAGCCTGCTTTTTTTCCTATAATTGTTTTGAACACTATGACAAGTTTCAGAGCTTTTTTCTACTCCCAGTTTGTCTTCTGAATTTATTCCTCCTGTGACTAATTGTTTTGAAGATCATCTAACTTAACCCTCAGCTTGCAGGGCTCCAAATGTATTTCTGAAAAAAATCTGACCAAAATGTCTTTAGCAATTTTATTCATTATCATTTTCATTTTCATAAGCTTCCATAAACTCGAAAGATTACTTTCTTCTAAAGTTTGTAAGATGCTCGATTGTCTCAGCTATACATAACTAATTCGCTTAACACTTTAACAGACACAAACACATAATCATTGAGTTATTACATGCAGAATTATTGATGTAAATAATTTAATATGCAGTCCAACTGCTATAGTTTCGAAAATTGTAACTTGCTGATTAAAAATATCTTTTGGGGTAACAGGATATTTTAAAATATTAGTAGCATTTTAGCAAGAGAAAAGATTTCAGCATTTGGATCATGTTTCAGTAATTGAGTCAAAAAGTATAACAGAAAGATTTCCGTCTTTTCAAAGTTAGCTATGTTTTTTGGATTATTGTAAGGATTTTTTGTTTTGGTGACATAAAAGATTCAGTTATGCACCATCTTACCTAACACAGAATGCTATTCTCTGATTACTTTCTAGAGTTTGATTTGCATACTGTCAGGTTGATTGTGAATCACATCAACTGAAATTGCTGTGCCAAAAGAGTCTGAAATATTGCAAGAGGCATTTCTAAAATTTCTCTAATGCATTGAATTTGTTACAACCTGTCTTTGTGAACAAAAGTTTTCCATTCCCATAAATGTAAATGAAACTGAAACACAAATTTTTCAGTGAAATTCTTTTATTCCTGAATAAGAAGCTTACTAATTTTGTCATACTATTTTCGTATTTCATGTTTATTTTTTTTACTTGATTACCGTATTTTATTAAATTAAACAATTTGATTTGATATGAATTAAAGATTTGATATTTAAAATTGATGATTTTAGTATAATATTTATTTTCAAGCTTGTATAACTATTATTCACAAAAATGTATTTAATGAATTATTTTGAATTTTAGTGCTATTAGTGTTTTCCATATTCAGTAGAATTTAATAAAAATTTTGTGTAGCACATAGGTCATATTTTACAGTAATTAGTTTGTTTTTCCTCACTTTCAAGTCTAAGGGGTAATATTGTAAAAACAAAAATATTTTGGAGTAATACCAAAGAAAGTTCTTCAACCTCTGGTTTAGACTATACCTACTAATTAAATATACTTAGTTCAATAAAACAGTAACTCTCAAATTTAATTCTCATTGATATTAGATGTTTAAAGAGTCATAAATTTATTTTAAAAACAGTTTAGGTAAATTTTTTTTATTAAAAGTTTTATGGATTTCAAATTGAATGTATTAAAAAAAAAAAATTAAATAAAATAAATAAAAAAACCAATAGGCTGTTTTTAAAGCAGGTTTTTGCCAACCCTGTCCAAATCAATTTATTTCATATTTTATTGTCAACTTTTTAAAGATATCCTAAAAAAGCATTCAGAAATGATTGAATCGATCTTGTTGCCAAGATACAGAATATTTTTCTCTCTTTGCAAGAATTGTCATTATTATTTCTTTCAGATCTTTCCACAATTACTAACACAAACCATTGTATTTCAAATATGTGTGCTATATATGTTAGAAGCTGGTGAGCATAGTAAATTGAAAATTCTCTTCACGGTAGTAAAATGAATATTACCATCAAGTGAAACCTTAGCACCCGCACTGTCTGTTGAGAGCTCTTTTTCCATAGTAACTTCTAAATCTTCTAAAATAGAAATAAAACTTATGATGTGAACGAATTTCTGATTGCTAAAACTATCAGAAATACAAGCATGAAAATAGTAATTATTTGCTGAAAAAATATAGGCCGATGCAAAATTAGAAAATAACCGTTCTTGTGGTCATTGGGTGACCATGAGGGTAGTCCAGATAAACTAATGACATACCTAATTTAAACTTTGTTTTAAAACCATGTCAGAGGAGCACCTCAATATCACCTATTTAAAAAAAAAAAAAAAAAAAAAAAAAAAAAAAATTTTGACTTCAACTGTAAAAATGTCTATTTATAAATGCTTAATTCTTAAATATTATTGAAGGCAAAGACAAGATAATCCTACCTAAGATTATAAATATTTGTTGATAAATTAGACATTTTACCTAATATGTTCAATAGAGGAACAAATAAAATCTTCAGTGGAAGAGTGATACCATGTTTACTTAAGACAGGGGATGCGGAAATTTTTTTAACCCTTTTTTTTTATTTTTGGGATAAAATTTTTATCTTAAATGTACCAGTATCAAATTTGGGGAATGTGTATTGGGCGAGATATGCATTTTTTCATTATTGTAAATTTTTTTTTATAGTGCCAATAGTTTTGGCACTCCACTACCACCCCTTATTTTTTATTCAATTTTATTTTTTCTTGGCACAAACTCAAACTTTCAGGAACACTGCAGGAAGACAATATCTAAAAACTTCTGACGATTTTTTTATTTAGATCCCTAAAAAGAAGTTATAGTCAAAATTGTTTCAATAAAATTTTTGAAATTTTTTTACAAAATAATTTGACTCAACTTTTTTAGACATAAAAAAAAAAAAAAAAAAAAAAAAAATGTTTGAGGATGAATTAATGCCTATGTCTTCTTGCAGTCTGTAAAAAAAATTTGTGCTAAAATGGTCAAGTGACAAATGTATTATATATATATATATATATATATATATATATATATATATATATTATATATATATATATATATATATATATATATATATATATATATATATATATATATATATATATATATATATATTATATATATATATATATATATATATATATATATATATATACACATTCATATATGATCAACAGACCTCCAAACAGCATCCTTAACGAACCCCCTCCCGAAATAAACACCGACTCCAACAACCTCCCAAGACACTTACAAATCTCACTAGCAAGATTGAGATGCGGGCACCACCCAAACTTACAACATTACAAACACAATTTCAATTTAAACCAGGCAACATCTTCCACTTGTACCAGATGCAAAAGGGCCCCGGAGACCGTAAATCACTTTCTTTTACACTGTCCCTCCAACTGTCGCCCCAAAATCTTCTGGGGCATCACTTCTTTGAAAGATCTCTGGACGAGACCGACTGCGGCGGGAGGCTTCATTAGCGAAGTGTGGCCGCCTCGACAGGGGGTGTCAGGGGGTAGAAAATATAAAATATATATATATATATATATATATATATATATATATATATATATATATATATATATATATATATATATATATATATATATATATATATATATATATATATATATATATATATATATATATATATATAAGTTGTGGAGAAATTTTGAACTTTTCATAATTCCTTTTTGGGATTCAACTATTTTTTTGAGCTTGACTGATCTCCCCAAACTTTCAGGAGCACTGCACAAGGACTATATTTAAAAAAAAAAAAAAAAAAAAAAAAAAAAAAAAAAAAAAAAAAAAAAAAAAAAATATTCCCTTTATTTTTTGGGGTCAGAACTTTTTTCTTGTGATATAAATTAACAAATATCAATAAAAATTGTTAAGACCAGGTCTTTGTTTAGCGTTACTGAAAACTTGAGCTATTTCAGTCAGATGAAAAAAAAAATAAAAAGGAAAGTGTGTGATCTTGGAAACTACTGATACTTTAGAAATTTTACAAGAATGCATAAATGCGTATCTCGTCCAGTTATGAACCTTCTCAAAGTTGTATGTTGGAACCTTCAGAATTAAAAATTTTATCCCAAAATGTATGAACCCTATTCCCTTTATTAGGTTTAAAAATTTTGAAAAATTTTATTCCAAAAATAAAAGTGAAAAAAATGCCCATACCCACTTATTAAGACTACATTGTGCCACCATCATGAAATCATGAAAAAGAGCAGTTCCCTCGCTATGAAAGCCTTTAAAGGTGTTGCTGCTATACATTTAAGGAAACGTCATATGAACCATATGAAAAATAAGTTTTCTTATTTATAATCCACAGTGAATAACATGAATAAAGTGAATAAACCTCAATTTCATGTTCCTGTAATAAATCGCCTAAAAGCTCTCATTTGCCCATCTTAATGTCTTGGATATTACAAATAATATCCAAGATTTCATCATCTGTTTTCCCTAATTACCATATCTTTCTTATTCTTAAGGCTCTGAGATAAATAATTTAATACTGGGTATATATATATATATATATATATATATATATATATATATATATATATATATATATATATATATATATATATATATATATATATATTATATATATATATATATTATATTATAAATCACTGAAAGTGATACCTGAAAGAGGCTCTGAAAAGGAGCGAAAGCTTGTTTCCTGATTTGATTGTAATTTAGTGTATATTTTGCATAAATTGCATGAATTGGTGTTTATAAATAAAGTGTAATATCTCAATCTGCATTGGTCAATCTATGGGTTTAAATAATAAATAATAGATATAAACGGAGTGAATATAACTCAAAAATAATAATAGTATATATATATATATATATATATATATATATATATATATATATATATATATATATATATATATATATATATATATATATATATATATATATATATATATATATATATATATATATATTATATACTATTTATAACATATTTGCCCTTTTCGCATATCCTTTTTAAATTTCTCAATTACATGATTCCAGTATTGCATCACTGTGAATTTTGATACCTATGGATCGACCGGGACCACGGTCACGGTCCCGGTTTATAATCAGGAAAAACTGGTTAAAATTGTAAATTATATTCTATCGTGGAATAAATCAAACAAAATATAAGAAAATTATGATTTTTTTCTTGCTTTTTCAGTATTTTCTTTTTCTTTTCTTTTTTTGACCGCTTCTTTCTGCTAGGGATATATATATATATATATATATATATATATATATATATATATATATATATATATATATATATATATATATATATATATATATATATATATATATATATATATATATATATATATATATATATATATATATTATATATATATATATATATATATATATATATATATATATATATATATATATATATATATATATATATATATATATATATATATATATATATATATATATATATATATATATATATATATATATATATATATATATATATTTTTTTTTTTTTTTTTTTAGATACCCCCATAAAGATTTATTTAAAAAAATTTTACTTAATGCACCCGGATGTTCTTTCATAATTTCCTTGCTGCAGATGTTACATTTAGCTATTTCAAGTCTATCCTGAAACATTGTAAAGTACTCCCATACTGCTGAAGCTGATATTTTAGCAATAGTGACTGAAAGTATAAACAAAATAATAATTTTGAAATGTAGCTAAATGATACAAATTTGGTATGAAGCAATAAAATAGCAGATGTGTATAAATACAGGTTATATTGATAATTTTATATTTAAATTTTTTCAAACTTTAACTTAAGGTCTTACCTAATTAAACCTGTTGAATCACTATTGTGAATCAGAATTATTTTTTTTTTTAAATTTTATAGTTTTTTTTAAAACTTTTATTATACAAAATCAGATTTTTTGATTTTTTTTCCTTAATTAAAAAAATGCATATAATCGTTAATTTAAGTGAATATTGACTATTCTACTCCTTTATAATTAAATCAATCTCAATTAGAAGTATATCTAATTTTCTTAACGTAAAATTTTAGTGCTTTTGACCTCTACAGATTTTAGGCAACCCCGGCCATAGCAGGGCCCGGCAAAATTCCAACTCCGGTCGGTTCCTATTGATACCATGATACATTCTTTTCTTTTATATATTGCTCTTTCCTTAAAACTCTCCAAAAATATAAAAACCTGATACCTTTAACACTGCAAAGGTTGAATAAATGCTCATTCATGTTCAAGACCTACGAGATTTATTCTTGGGCTGGGACCGTCATATATATATATATATATATATATATATATATATATATATATATATATATATATATATATATATATATATATATATATATATATATATATATATATATATATATATATATATATATATATATATATATATATATATATATATATATATATATATATATATATATATATATATATATATATATATATATATATATATATATATATATATATATATATATATATATATATATATATATATATATATATATATATATATATATATATATATATATATATATATATATATATATATATATATATATATATATATATATATATATATATATATATATATATATATTAGGGATGGAGCGATACCAAAATTTTTACCGATACCGATACCTAAAAATTACCCGATACCATAAAAATATGCCGATACCGATACCTAAAAATATGCCGATATTTGCCGATACTACTACCGATACCGATGCTTAACTCTTATCCAAAAATTTTGCCGATACCGATACCGATACCGTAAAAAATATGCCGATACTTCCGATACCGATACCGATACTTCACTCCATCCCTATATATATATATATATATATATATTATATATATATATATATATATATATATATATATATATATATATATATATATATATATATATATATATATATATATATATATATATATATATATATATATATATATATATATATATATATATATATATATATATATATATATATATATATATATATATATATATATATATATATATATATATATATATATATATATATATATATATATATATAATTTCTTTTTCTCTCTCTAGGCCACAATGAAGATTCCTGCTGACGAAATGAAGCTCCTTCTTCGACCTTCAGTTCAGATTTTGCAGAATATATTCATAAAACATAAATATGAAATTCGCATAACTGGAGGGGCGGTAAGAGATCTTTTAATGAACAAAATTCCAGTAGATTTGGATTTTGCGACAACAGCTACTCCAAGTGAAATGAAAAACATGTTTATCACTGAAGGAATAAGACTAACAAATAGGTATGGTGAAAAACATGCAACTGTAACAGCATGCATTAAGGAAGAAAATTTTGAATGTTCAACATTGCGTGTAGATAAAATAATAGATGGTACACGTAAAGAGGTAGAATTTAGTTATGATTGGGAACAGGATGCAAATGCTGGAAGAGATTTTACTATAAATGCATTGTTTTTAAGCTTTGATGGCACGATTTACGATTATGTCAATGGTATACAACACATAAAAGAAAGAAAGATCAAGTTTGTTGGTAACCCTGATGAAACGATCCAAGCAAACCCTCACAGGAATTTTAAGATATTTTCGTTTTTTTGGTATGTTAACGGATGACCCTAATAAACATGATCCAGAAGCAATCGAATCTATTATAAGAAATCGTGACAGACTTTCTGAAGTATCTCCTGAAGTAGTGAAGAAGGAATTGAAAAAAATATTAATTGGAAAATATAATTATGAAATGTTACTAAAAATGATTGATTGCGGATTAGGGCCTCATATTGGCCTTTCCCATGAGTTTGATTGTGAAAATGTTATGAAAGTATACAAAACTTTGAAAGATACCAACTATCATTATTGTCTACTTTTAATTGCTGGGTTGAAAAGCGAAGAGGAACTTGCACCATTTTTTAATAGAGCTCAATTTTCTCGAAACGAGCGGCAAATGTTTCATTTTTTTATTAAATATAGAAACGTATTTTTTAACATCCAAACATTAAAAGAGATTAGAGATATTTTAATCGAATTTGTTTACAAAGATGAAATAGAAAATAAAGAAAGAGAGATAGTAGATAAAAATAAAAGAAAGATTATTGATAGAAGAAACTTTGCTCTAGAACTTTCAAAACAATTTTTACTCTATGTTGGAAGGAGGGATTTGTTGGGTGAAGTAAATGAAACCTTAATTCCTTATTTTCCAATCAGAAGAAATTTACTTGTAAATAAAGGCGATGAAACTTTTATTCAGAGCGAAATGTTAAGAGTTTTCAAACTATGGAAAGAATCTGGATATATATTGAATAGGAACGAATTGCTAAATAAACTGAATTTATTATAATTAAATTTTAATTTCCTTGAATTGTGAATCGTTTTTTGAAATCGTAAATTTCAACTATATTTATTCTTTTTTCTTAATTCATCTTATTAAAAAAAATTTTTTTTTTTTAAATTTGTATGTTAAGTTTTATTAACTTCAAAGAAATATTATTTTAATTGATGAATTCCAAAGAACAAGAAAAAGTATAATTTCCTTTTTAGAATTTTTATAAAATTGCTACCTAATGAAAATATATAAAACCCAAATGTATGTTTTTTATTTTATTCACTGCATGTAAATTAAAAATAGCTTTTACTGTTTGTATGATTAAAAGAACAAATTAGTTTTATTACTAATGAGTTTAAGTTTAAAAAATATCTCTTTTCTTTAAGATTTGCTCTATGCTCCTCAACCTTTAAAAATAAGCTTATTCAAATTTTAACAGACGAATAGCAATTTATATAAAGAAAACATTCTTAGAAATAAATTTAGAGAGGTTTGCTCGTTTAGGAAAACATTCTTGGAGATGGAAAAAATTAGAACCTTTGGACAGATGGTATCAATTATAGTTATCTGAGCTATATGTTTTCTTTCTATTCCTGTTGACTGAACAAAAAGTTTTCATCCTACTAGAAACTTCTCATTTTTTTCACTCTTGCAATCCAAATGAAGAGAGTGGTTTGCCTGTACATATGCTTCCCATATCTCTGTGGAAATTGTAAAGTTCAAATTTGCTTATTTCCATTTTCTACTTTTGTTGTATGCATTATAATTTTGTTGTGAACTTCAGATTAATTCAGGTGAATGATTAATTTGTGGCGAGTTAACAAAAATTTGCGGCAGACTATTCAAATCCATCAAAGCTGCGATCAAATGTTTGTGGAGCTTAATCTTTAAGAGCAACAGGAAATATTACATACAATACATTGTGTATTGTTTTATTTTAATTTTTCTGGCAAATATCACGCAGAATACAAGTTAGCATAACTCGGTGCATTAGACTTTCCAAAAAAAGCAATGTTGTGCTGTTTCGTTAATATCACTAGAATATAGGCATTTAATAGAATGCGTGTCTTAATAATACAGAACTCTACGCATTATATTCATGTAGTCGATACTTATTAGTTTCTATTTTTTACAGTTATATGATGATAACGTTGTAATGTGCTACTTGACCTTGCCACACCAGATAGGAAAGTGTTGATTTGCTATATGTAACATACCCGTTTGTAAGATGTTATAAATTTACATGAAACAAAGTCGAACCAAAATATGTACGAATTTAATTTGGTACGTCTCAAAATAAAAAATTTTGTACGCAGACATTTGAAGGCTGTTTGAAACAGAAATACAGGTTAACATAATTGGAAAATGAAAACATTCATCAACTGCAGTAGAGAGAGAACTGTTCGTCCTATTTGACTGAAGAAGTATAGAGTATTGTCATCCAGTGAATAAAATTTGGTTTTGTTACTGCACATGTAGGACAAAAGAAGCAGGCATTCTTAACTTTTCATTTAGAAAAAAGGTAGCGTTCTCGTAATTCCTGAGTGGCATAAGTTTTCATGGATTTCCATTCATTTTAAAGATTGCGCAGTGTGTGCTTGAGAAGAAGTGTATGGTATTACGTTCTCATTACCAGGTCGATAACCTGTGAAACAGAAGAAATGAAAGTTCCAATCTGTCCTTTTAAAATGCTTCGAAATGTTGTCAGTGACAATCTTTAAATGATGTCTTAAAAGTAGTTGTGACCATTTTCTTGTAGCTTAAATTATAGCCTCTACTTCTATTTCAAGAGAAAGATTCATTTTATTGCCATTAAATGTTCCAGACATAAAGCTACTGGTATATTCCACTTTTATTTTTATATATTTGATGCTTTACGTTCAGGAATAGAGTACTCTTTCTTCACGGTTTTGAAGTAGTATTTTTAGACAATTAAGTGTTGTGGTAGCTTAATTACCTGATGGAATACTATAATTTTTCCTCATTAACCAGTTAGCATAGGAAGCAAATGGAAACAAGACTTTTGAAATTGGATGCTGTAGTTCCTAAAATGGTTTGAGTTATTCACAGTCTGTGTTTATTTGTATACACTTAGCATAATCGAGGAAGCATTGATTGAACTGATAAAGTAGATCTTTTCCATTTAATTTTGAAACAGCAAGCAAAATTCTCTATATTTTTCTCTTGATCCTCTTTTGTAAATGAATGACATAATGACAACGATGTAATTGAGATATGGATAAGTATCTTTTAGTTTATCCTTATCAACATTACAAACTACGATTGTCTGAAAGATTCAAAGCTAATTTTAAGCCCATAGGAAGTCATGTTAACATGGAGAATTTACCATTATGTTTAAAATCCAAATACGATCTGTCTTTCTGCGAAATAGGAATATGATAATTTTTGATTAATAGCAGATCAAATATTGTATTCGTAGGTAGTGAATGTTTTAACATTAGATTCAGTTTTGAGTAGTTGATAAGGAACTAAATCATTATAAACATCTATTGTAGAGAAAACTGTATAAAACTTTCCATTTATTATTTGCTCTCACAACTTGCTTCATCTTTGATGATGTATAATTATCGAGATTATTCCGAAAGACAGGGACGTAACTAGCAATTTTTTCACCCGGGGCAAAATTGTAGATTTTTTCTATCTGGTTCTCCTATTTTCTTGATATCCGTGTTAGACGAAAACACAAACAAGTTATTTTTTTTTAAAGTATACAGGAGCAACCACAGCCCACGAAAAGCGGCTATACTGAGTCGAGAATCGACGTCAGGGGCAACTCCTAGACAAAACGGAATGAAAGTTCGGCGTGAAAGGGTCAAATCTTAAAGAACATATTCAACGATCTGAGGAAAACAAAGATTCACACCAGTATTGAAATTGAGGTGATTCCAACAAGAAAGAGGTAAGGAAGTTTATCTGGATAAGGCTAGGAATATAAGTCGGAAAAGAACTTGCGTCTGGAGTCGAAGACAGCTGTACAATCTATAAAAATATGGTAGACCGAAAGAGGAGAGAGACGGCAAAAAGGAAAGTGCGGCGGGTTGTCCCTGGCCATAAAGTAGCCGTTGGTCAGATTCATGTGGCCAATTCTGAGACGAGCCAAGACGATCTCCTCTCAGCGACTTTGTCGACAGGAAGTAGACCAAGTCTTCGAAAAAGGTTTAAGAAAAAAAGAGCTTGGCAACCCTGACTGTCCGCAGTCCAAAATTCCTGCCATCATGTTCGAAAATCGTGTCGAAGACAGGAAGCATTATCTCAAGCAGAGAGAGGACCTCTTCTGATGTCAGAAGGGAGATAGCAACTATCCGACACGTTGTTAGTAGTCGCAAAGGAAGCAACTCTAGCAGCCTGTTCGTTACCAGCAATTCTTACGTGGGAGGGGACTCTAGCAGAAAGTTAGGTTCTTTTTTCGCACGTGTAAAAGACAGAAAAACCTCTGGATAACATAAACTATAGGGTGCCTCGTCGAAAGATCTCGTAAAGCAAGAAGGGAGCTCTTGGAATCAGAGAAGATGTTAAATGATTCACCCGCCCGGTCAAGAATACCATGCACCGCTATGGGCAACGCCACCATCTCAACTGTAAAGATATGTGAGCTGAGTGAGAGGGTGTGACAAACCGTGAGGTTCGGGAAAACGGCTGAAGCTCCCGCACCACCCTCCCTCTTAGAACAATCAGTGTAAACCGTAATGGAATGAGAGTGACAGGCTCTGTGGGAAGCGAATGAGACACATAGAAGAGCAGGGTGTACGATAGATTTATACTTAAAATGGTTTCACAGGCTTTCACTATTAAACCTTAAGAGACTCGACCCATACTAAACTAAAACCGAAATTACCTTTTTGAACTCATTTTTACAGGCGTTTAAGTACCACAAGAGGGTCGACTTCCGTAGGAATTGAGAAATTTTCTCAATTTTTGCTAATATTTATTTTTTAGCATTTTCATGGAGGTAAGATAATATAAAAACTGTTTATATACTTTCACCAATTTATCTGTGTATATATTTTATCTTATTTATCTAGTGTATTATATGTCTTTAATTTAAGTTCTCATTGATATAAGTTTGTGGAGTCGTTGGTTTGTTTTTTGTATCGATATGTATTATTTTGTTGTTCAACCAACTGCTTCATAACACGCTCTCACTTTTAAAAATTCATGGTAATGTCTAGACGTCAAAAATGTAAGTTCATTCGCTTGTTTATCAAGTTCTCAAAATTCGAAGAAATAGGTATGAGTTATATATTTTCTTTTTTCTAATCTGTCTAACTATCATATCTATTGCCTTCTACTCAAAAATATAACTGCTTAATGTTCTTAATTATATGGAATTCGTATAAGAAGGAACTTCTAAAGAAAACCATCTTTTTGAAAAAGTTCAATAGTAAGTCTTTTCTCTTTTTTTAATTGTAAAATTAACTACGACCCTTCTCTTTCAGGTCTCTTAATAAAAGCTTAAACCCATAGCTTTTATATCTTTCAAAAAGATGGTTTTAACTTTATTTATATTCAAATATTTCAACGATCCGGTTAAAATTTAAAACTTACTATTGAACGGTTTTCTTGCAAGTTCCCAGTTTCTCTTGTCTTTTATAGCGATTGTTGCAATTTATATCAAATTTCGGTGTATCCAAATCATAAATTAGGCCGCCACTTAGGCTTTATTGTAATTGTTGACAATGTTCGTTTTGGAATTGTGTTTTTTTGGTTTTCAATAGGTTCAGTAGGCCTAAGTAAGCCTTATAAGTCTTATGATATCTGAATTTAAAAGCTTAAGCCTACCGCTTGTGTTTATTTTTGCTAGGCTACAGGCTGAATGGTTTTATTGGTTGAGCTGGCTAATATAAAGTACTATAGCCAACAGTGTAATATAAGGAAAAAAGAGATAGTTATAAGCCACTAGGGCCTAACAAGACATTTAGGGCCTAACAAGACT
>SEYY01015174.1:20000-25295 GCA_009176605.1 Armadillidium nasatum | reverse complement strand
CTCCTCTTCATTTGGTTCCCAAGGCTATTCCAGGTGACTGGAGGCTCTGTGGGGACTACCGTGCCCTGAATGCCGCGACTGTGCTTGACAGGTACTCTCTTCCGCACATTCAGGACTTCACTTCCCACCTTCATGGTTCTTCAATATTCTCTAAAGTGGATTTGGTGCGTGCATACCACCAGATTCCTGTTGCTCCATAGGATATTCCCAAAACTGCCATCACCACGCCTTTCGGGTTGTTCGAGTACACCCGCATGCCTTACGGCCTCAGGAACGCGGCACAGACTTTCCAGCGCTTTATGGATTCAGTGCTACGCGGCCTTCCTTTCTGCTGGGCCTATCTCGACGACCTTCTCATTTTATTTTTGTTTTTGTTTTTATTTTTGTTTTTGTTTCCACCTTCAGTTTTCTGAGATGAATTTGTTTGTTTTTTAACACATAAATAACTAGCATGCCAGAAGTCAGTTTTTATATTTAGAAGAGAATCTGAATCTACAATTTTTAGATGTATGATTTGTATACCCACACTTTATACAACCATCTAGTTCTTTAATTTTTTGTATTTTGAATTCTGCTGTTATAAATTTAGGACAATTAAATAATTTATGTTCTGTACAATCTGATGTTTTTAAAGCACAACATATAGTACAACCAGTTCTATATATTGTTTCAGGTTTACTTTGTTTTTCATTTGCATCAATATTTGTAGCTAAAGCTACAGTTTTTCTTTCAGAAGTTGCATTATTTGTTTTTGTGTTTAGAAAAATGCCCCCTTCTTTCATTCTATTTTGTATTTCAAACCCAAATTTCAATATATCATTCAAATCTGGGTAAGTTTTATTTGTGAAATTCATATACTGAATTTTATATTGTTCTGGCAAGCCAGACCACAAAAAATATTGTACAAAAATATCACTTGTAATGTTTAGGGAACTTATTTGACTTTCTATCAATTTTGCTTCACTAATCCAACCATAGAAATCATGTTAATTTTAATTTAAACAATTTTTCAATTACTGCAAACTTCTGAATATCCTTGTTACTAAAGGCAGCTATAAGAAGGTTTTTAGCTGCCTCATAATCCATATCAGCTGCAGGACTCTTTTCTATTAAGACCTTGGCAGGTCCTTTCAACTGTTTTAGCAGACAAGAATGTCTAGCATATTTTTTAAATTTTTCTCTATCCATAATTTCCTAAAAAATTTTTATAAACCTGTCAAAATTTTCAGGCTTACTATCAAATTCTGGCAATTCTAATTCGGGGTGCTTAAGTCCACTATTACCAGATTCATAATATGAAATGTTTTGTTGAGTTTGAGGATGGATAGTTGTTATTTTATTTTGTAATTCATTTATTATTGTTGCTACTCCTAACTGATAGAAATCATTTTTAATATTAAGTTTTTCCGAACCTTCAAAAGAAAATTCTGGACATTCAGTATAAATATCCAAAATATCGTTATCTAACTCGGAAAGTTCATTTTCTTTGTTTTTTAATGTATTAATGAGACCACGTATTTCATTGTCAGTATAGTTTTGCAAATTTGTTTTTACAGTATTTAAAAGTTTTGTTACATTTGCCCTTTTTACACCTCGTTTTCTAACTAAGGTTAAAACTTGATTAAAAGTTGAAGAAGGTGATGCATCATCAGCAACTATTTCTTCAATGTTTTTATACTCAGTACTTTGCTCTAAAACCTCCATACTTTTATAATATATGTGATACTTAATGTCTCTATATTCCTATGTATTATACCAATATGTTAAATATAAGGCCAAATACAAGACCAAGAAGAAGTTTCAGCAATAACTGGGAATCTAAGAAAGGAACATCCCGCTGAGGATTCCATAGACAGAAAAATGTACTATAATATATGGAAGAAAAATAGAAGGGGGAAGTAATACTCAAGTGATTTTTCTTCTTTACCTAAAAAATTATTAAAAGCAAAAAAAAATATTGGGAGTATTTGTCCTTTTCTACTGCTGAAGTTTCTTCCTGTTCTGTCTTTATTCTACCATATAAACTAGTTGAGCCAAGTCTGAAAAAGGATAATATAGACTAGTTTTTTGACTTGACTCAAAATAAAATTTGATTTTTAAATCTAATTTTTAAATAGATTTTTAAAATATATTTTTAAAGTATATTAAATTGTAGAATGAAAATTATAAGATGGGACCCCTTTCTGGTTTCTCAAAATAACTTTAACAAATTATATAAAGGGTACATTCTTTTAAAATGATCAGCAAAAATTATAAGAATGTTTACATACCCTTTTGTATGTGAGTAGTTGATCCACAAATTTCTGCTGGTTGTTGTCTTCTTTGGTATAAGTTTGGCCTCTGGATCTTCTGTTTATATTGTTGGAGGCTTGGTACTCAAATAAACAAAAAACAACATATTAGGAAAAAAATATAATGTACTTTATTTTTCAGTGGCCACTGTATTTGTTATCTTGTAATTTATTTATTGCCAAAGTATGGCAGAGCTTGAGACATAGTTCTTGCTCCAAAGATGTAAGAAGGTGGTTTGCAATAGTTATGATTCAAGAATTATTGCATTTTTCAGAAACATGAAATTCTGCCTTGCAATCAGTTTTGTTTCTAAGGCGTGGCTGAATGACAGAGTAGCCAGAAAAGTTTAGCTACAATTTTTTTTTTTTTTTTTTTTTTTTTTTTAAATCAGATTTAAAAATCAAACTTTATTTTTACAAAAAATTGTAATGTAATTACAATGACCAAAGAAAAAAAAAATAAATATATATAGATATATATATATTTTTTAATATATAAAAAATGAAAGAGAAAAAAAAATTTAATTTCTCTCCTTTTTATTTTATAAAGAGCATCTTTTGTAGCGTCTCTGACGTCACGCGCAAAAAAGAGACACGGAAAGCGAAGAACTGGTTCTGAAAACCAATGTATAATTTTAAAAGTACAGTAAGACGAGGAGAGCCCTGCTGGCTACAATACAGAAGAACCGGAATTACAAATATGGAATCAGGGGTCCCAAATCCTTGTGTGTCAAGAATATTTGATCGGAATATTTCAAAAGTTAAACTTACAGGCTTTCACCTATTAAAACTCAAGAGACTCGACCCATACTCAACTGAAACCGAAATTATCTTTTTGAACTCATTTTTTTCTGGCGTTTAAATACCATATGAGGGTTGACTTCCATATTAATTGAGAATTTTTCTCAAGTTTTGCCTTTTTTTATTTTTTCATTTAGCATTTTCATGAAGATAAGGCAGTAGAACTTATTTTTGATTGCCTACCTTCCCGAAAAATGAGAAAAAAAAAATCAACTTTTCGATTTCATGAGCAAGTTTTTTTCAAAATCTGAAAAACGTTAAGTACATTTTATGATATACTGGAGATTATTTTCGAAATGAAAAAGGTCCTTATAGGGTAAAACCAATCATGATCCACGATTTTTGCCTCTTGTCATTTCTCGCTATCTGCTACGGTTTTGAAAATATTAAATTAACAGATTAATAATTCTTATAAGCTTTACTTCTAGCAATCGCGGCAGGGACTTGCCTCTTGAAATGTACTTCTTCAGTCTCGGCCTAAAGCGACGGCGCTGAAGAGCGATTTTCTTTAGGAACGTGGTCTCAAAAATTACTATTTTAGAGTCTCGTTCCTAAAAATTTTTTTTAAAAATTTCATATGAGTGACTTTTAACGAAAGTTAAGTACCCTATGAGGGTTGACTTCCGTCAGAATTAAGAATTTTCTCAATTTTTACTAATATTTTTTTAGCATTTTCATGGAGGCAAGGCAATAGAACTTATTTTTGATCGCCTACCTCCCAGAAAATGAGAAAAATAATCAACTCTGATTTTATGAGCGTTTTTTTTTTCAAAATCTGAAAAACGTTAAGTACATTTTATTATCTATTGGAGATCATTTTCGAGATGAAAAAGTCCTTATATGGTAAAACCAATCATGAGCCACGATTTTTGCCTCATGTCACTTCTCGCTTTCTGCTACGGATATATAGATATTAGCGGTTTAATAAATTTTAGGCCATACTTCCAGCAATAACGATAGGGACTTGCCTCTTGAAATACGCAATGGTGATGGAATGCAAGAGGTTAACTCCCTCGAACACCTGCCGTTATAGTATCTATAGAAAAGAGAGAGTGCGCCAACGTCATGTCGCAGAGAAAAAAAAAAAAGAGTCAAGGGAGTTTGAAAGTAGAGGAAAGTAGCCTTAGACTCAACCTTATCCAAAAGAAGGGTGGAACCAGAACCACCTCAAATGTTAGAACAGTACTCCATATAAGGACGGATAAGACCATTATATAATTGGAGTAACTGTTCAGAAGAGAAAAATTCCAGCAATCTTAACAGAACCCCCAGCTTTTCAGAGGCCACCTTAGCAACCGATGGGATACGAGGTTTCTAAGATAGTTTATTGTTTATGTTCAGACCAAGAATATTTGTTATTCACAGGTGAGAAGGGAGAGCAGTCGAAGGAAATGGAGGTGTTTTTGAGTGAGATGTCAAGTCGAGCTTTCAAAGAATTGAATTTCACAAGGTTGCGGTGTCCCCACCGGGAAATCTCATCCAGATCAGAAAAAATGGAATCGGAATGTTGAAGACGAGAAGCAACTCTAGAAGCAAAAGAAGGAGCAGATTTGAGATGAGTAGAAGAATGGAGGGTTGAGTCGTCGGCATAATTAGAAGTACAGCTGAGGAGGTCGCTGATGAAAAGCAAGAATAAAGTAAGAGATGGAACAGAACCCTGAGGAACACCACAATTAATAGGGAAAGAAGAAGTCGCTCCATCAACAAGTGCTGATATGGAGCGATTTGAGAGGAAACCAGACGAGTAAGCAAAGAGAAGGAAAAAACCCAAAGGAAAAGAGCTTAGAGAGCAGCGACGTATGCCATACCCGGTCAAAAGCCTTGGATATGTCAAGCGCCACCACACAAGACTCCCTGTAGTCCCTAAGGGCAGAAGACCATAGATCAGTAAGATAGGAAAGAGTGTTACTAGTAGACCTCCAGCGACGAAAGCCATACAGGTGATCTGAAAGAAGGGAGTGAGATTAGAAATGATCAAGGAAATGAGAGTTGAAATGAGTTTCAAAGACTTTAGATAGAATACAAGTAAGAGCAATAAGGCGATAATTATAGGGTTCAGAGCGGATTCCTTTTTTTCGGGATCGGTTGAACATATAAGCGCTTCCAGTACAGAGTCAAAGTATTAGTGTTAAGGCATAGAGAGTAGAGTTGAACAAGGACAGGCGACAGCTCGGAAGCGCACTCCCTAGAAACTTTATCTTTC